>JZSA01004593.1:0-54925 GCA_000956155.1 Cotesia vestalis | reverse complement strand
AAAAGCGTGTTTTTTAGTTTTTTTAAACTGTTATTTATTTTCTACTTTTTAGTTTGGTTTATTTATAATAGCTTGTTTTTTTAATTTTAAACTATTATTTGGCAACTATCTTACCAGCATGCACTTTGTTAATATTAAATAAATCGTCTAAAGATAATGGTTGGAAAATTAAAATTTCTGCCTTGTCGATTATAGATAAAAATTATATAAATCAACAAAAATCTTATTTTGCAAATTGAAAAATGGAATAATTTTAACAAATTAGTGTATTGTCATCGGTCCTCGATAAATCTACAAAGTTTAAACGAAATCTGGCCGTTTAAAGTGCGTCAAAATCGTGCCCAAAGAAGTCGGTTACAAACATACAAACATACAAACATACAAGTGAAGCTAATAAAAAGCGTGTAACAACGGAATAAGTGCAATTTTGAGAACTTAATTACAAAAGTAGCGCGAAGTTACTTGGATGACCTTCAGGGTCAACCCTTTTCTTAATTTTTTTTTTTAATATTTACTGAGAAAAAATTTAATAACACAGAATTATTTTAAAAGTCTCTTGTGTATTTAAAGGTGTATCATTAATGTTATTTAAAAAAAAATATAACATACTGCAATTTATAGACAGTAAATATTTGTCGGTGATAAAATTATAAAAAATAAATCGATTTTATTTAATAATCGTGAATGTATTGGAGATATATTTGTATGCACAATAAATTACTCCAAATTATAATCACTACAATACTGATTAATATTTTTTATCTTTTTATTATTGATGTTCACTTGCAATTTATCAAATAAAAAATTCCACATAAAAAATTATTTTCTCACCGAGTATGTTTATCATGATTGCTCTATGAATTATTAGTTTGTGATAAATTGACCATCATGATGAATAAAAATTAAATGCAGTAACATTGACAACACATGTAAAGTACATTAAGCTTAATTTAATAATAATATTTCAAAAGTTTATTCAACGAACAAGGGGAGAGATCCAATATTCACATAGTTATCTTTAACCTTGTCTCTGATCGCGTGAATAATCCAATCATACATGTCTTATTACTGCCGTAAAAATACAGGTTTCCGGTCAGTTTAAGTAGAGCATGTTATATTTATTTAATGTACTCAGAGTTTTTAAAAAAGTTTATTTTTACAAAGCCTGTAAAATCTTGAAAATAAATTGTCTAATAAATTTAATCGTTCTTCAAGTGCAAATAAACATTTAGTGTATCCTAAAAATGCTTTTACAAAAACAAACAATAAAAATAAAATAAAAAATTTACAAGCGTTCTATAAAAATGTATCTAATAAAAACAAGTCTGCCTATTTGCATTTTGTATTCGATCGTGTCTAGATGATGAATTGATGAGCTGTGTTGTCTGTACAATTTACACTGAAATATCTTGTTTATTGTCCATGATAAATAATAATATTTATCTTTCAAATAAAATTTAATCCTACACTATTTATTATACTTTAACAAAAGTTTTAAAAAATTTAAATAAGGTCAAATCCCCAATTATTGAAATTATAAGCGGTAAAGTTATGATTTGATTTTTTTTAAGCAATCAAATATCAATATCGTTGAATTTTGTTTGTGAAATGTCTCAAGTAATGTTTTTACTATTCAATTTCTTTTTTTAAAATGATAATTTTGTTTCAATTTTTTTTTTATTTTTTCTTTTAAATTAAAAAAAAAATTTTTTTTAATTTTTCAAAGTTTTTAAATTAAAAATTTTTTAGTTTTAAAATTAAAAATTTTTTTTTTTTAATTTTTTAAAGTCTTAAAATTGAAAAATTTTTTTTTTAATTTTCTAAAGTTTTAAAATTAAAAAATTTTTTTTTTAATTTTTTAAAGTTTTTAAATTAAAATTTTTTTTTTTAATTTAAAAAATTTTTTTAATTTAAAAATTTATCTTCTCTCATTATTACTAAACATTCTACACATAAAATATAATCATATTGTTGTAAATTCCCGAGGGATTTTTTTTTAAATAAATAAATAAATAAATAATCAGTGATATTTACTAATTAATTTTAAATGATTAAATAGAGTATCCGGATACACCAATTATTGGCAAGTTAAAAAACTGATTGATCTAATTATTGACACCTATACTGAGCATGCGTCGAATCATCTGCTTATTCGTATTTATCGAAACTTATTATTAAGTAATCAATATTATTAAAGTTTATTAAAAATAATTTCCATAAATGATTAATTACTATTAAAAATATAAAAATTAATTTAAAAATAATTTATTGAATCAGAAGAGTTCAAACTCTTACAGTAAATTTTTTAGATTAATGATGAGATTCAACTTGAAAATTATGAACTAGTTATTCACACCCATTATTTAAATAATATAAAGCATACAATTAATTTTGATTTTTCAATTTTATAAATTTTTCACATATTGTTAATTTAAAGGATTGCTAATTTTATTTTTTTTTTAATAATTAATATTTAATATTTTGAACTGACAGTAATTTTTTTCAATTTTTTAATCAATCAGAATTTAATAAAAAATTTATATGATAGTTGTTCTTATTACAGATAATTTAATATATTGAAAAATAATTTAGGGTGTCAATATTTAGACCTCTGTCAATAATTGGAGCTTTTATCTTAGTTAAAAAAATTTTTTTTTAACAATATTTATGTTTGAGTTTCACTGAAGACAAACACGAGACTAACAATAGCTTTAAGTAATCTATGAATAATTCAAAGTATCGACTTGATCGTCAGGAAGCGGAGTATTCAAGCAAATAATCTAACGTCTATTATTGTTGTCTTGAAAGTCTATTTGTACTTGGCATTAAATTTCTGACCTTTGGCGAAATTTTATAGTCTAAAAAAAAAAAATTTATTTCTGTTTTAACTAAAAGTTTATTTTAATTAAAAATAGTAATTTAATGAATATTCAGCAAAACATTATTAAGATGAATAAACTGACGTGGTAAGTGTATTTGTAAACCCAGTAAAACATTAGCTGATAGTTCATCAACGTCACACAGGGTCAGGGAATAGAACAAAGACCTAGAGGGTGTTTTGTGGCTAACGTGACTGATATAGAGCCTCGTGAAATAAATATGAAGCTACCGGGGTATTTTTAGAACAATCGAGGGACAATTTTCTATATATACATTACCAATATTCATTTTAATTTCTTTACAGTGACTTAGAAAAATTATCCAAGTGCTTAAAACTTTTGTTAGTTTAAAACTTTGTTTATTAATTGTATTAATAAATTTCACCTGACAGATCCCGAGGTGACAAGAAAGGGCATTGGCGTTGGACACGGACTCAGTGGCGAACTGCTGACAGAACTTCTCGTGCTTCTGAGAACAGAATGAGGACACTGAGGCGGACCCATATGAGATCCCATGAAACTGTTCATTGTTTTAGCGTCTGAGCGATTTTTCAAGCAAGGAATTTTCGGCCATCGACCCACTTCTTTACCTGAAATATTAAAAAGTAATCAATTAATTTATTAAATAATGTAAATCAAATCTTTTAATTAATTAAAATTATAACTTGATGGTTTGTGAGAGTTGCGACCTCTTTTACAACTCGTATACTTTTATGTTCCAGCTTTCCTGAGTGTAAGAAAAGTTGATTTTCTATTTGGTAAGCACCATCATTATTTTCTTCTAATAAAACCAATAAACTTCTAAAAATTTTCACTTGTAATTTTTATTAATTTTCACATGTGGAACTTTTTAATTTAATTTTTTTATAATAATTTAATTGCTGTAAAATTCTAAAAAAATTTTTACAGTGTTATTCATCTTCAAGTTTAAATTTTTATAAGATTTTGATCATTACTGTTGTAAATTTACTTGGTAATTAGTTGCAAGAGGAGAAAACCCCATTTTGGGCCATAATTAGATGAAAAATTAACATTTTCAAATTTTTTTCTATTCTGCTTGTTTTTACGGCGCGTTTATGGAAAAAAAAATGTCGTGAAAGAAAAAAATAAAAATTTCGATAGCTTCTTTTTGCCTTCAAAAATTAGAAAAAAAATTTTGGCTCTCATGTTTTTGGATAAAATTTCTATTTTATCTTTTTTTGATTTTTTTGATATATTTAATTAAAAAAAAAAAAAAAAAGTTAAAAATCACAATTTTATTACTATTACTATTATTTATTTACTATTACTATTATTTTACTAAAAAATTTATAAATTAATTTAAAAATATTAAAATTTGTTAAAATTGTGATAATCAATTTTTTTTTTTAATTGTTCATTTTTTTATGTGTTTTTTAAAAAAAAAATATATTAATAAAATTAAATAGAAATTTTGTTAGAAAAAATGAAAATTAAAATAGTTGATCCTACTTGTAAATATTTATCGAAATTAAAAATAAATTTAATGGAGAAGTTAATAAATATTTTCAATAGATAATTATCAACTGGAATGACTGGCTAACCCCGGGTTGCATTAAACCCTTGGAAATTCAGCGCGTTATTCAAACAACGAGGTACATAACATTCTCGCTCTAAAATACTACGGTCTATTGGCGTGACCTTTACAATGGGGTCAAGCATACATAGACGGTATGACTTCCAAGTTCCGAGTTCCGAGTGAATATACCAAGTACGTATGCTAATCGAATAAATCTCAGTGGACTGCTAGGAGGAAGACTTACGTCCAGGATTTTATTTATTTAATGCGTATTTGCATGGTAGACCAGAGGTCACGAAACATTTTTTTTTTAACTAAGGACGAACGAGGTCAATGCAATTGATAACGAAAAAACTATCAACTGGTCAGTTATCATTAGATAGTTTATTGAGATTTTAATTTAAGTTAATTGGAAATAGACGGCTTTATTTTAGACTTCTGAGTGACCAGAAATTAGGTTGACAGTTTTTAGACGGAAACAATTGTCGTGTGCTCTTGTAAGTGTTCTACTCGGCCTAGTTTACCGAGCCGGTAATTATTTAACACTTAGGATTGTAAAACATTATCTAATTTTAATCCTTCGATTATTTATTTTATTTGCCCAGAATTATTTTATAATTGGCTGAATGATTTAAAATAAAATTGTGAGAAATAAAAAATAATTATATTGTTAAAAAAGCAACAGACTGTAATAGTGTAACAATAATAATTAATGTAAAATAAACAAAGAATTGTAATTGAAATTACAATTAAAAAAATAAGTATGAGTTGAAACGGTAGTGAGGGCTTCTAATTGTATAAAAATTAAAAATTCAAAAGAGATACACCGAGCGTTACTGAAATGTCGCTCTTCAGAGAAGACGGAAAAAAAAAGAAAAAATAAATAAAAATAACAAGAGTTCTCTGACATAAATACAGGCACTACCTTTTTATTATACTTTATTAAAAATTAAAAGTACAAAGGTAGTACCAGAGGCTTTCAATCATACGACCAAAGTAAAGATATAAATAAACTACCTTTTTCATTTTCAATGGAACAAAAATTACTTTCTGAATAAAATATTTTTCATAAATGCAGAATTACTGATTATAGACATTAAACATTTGCGTGTATATATATGATCGATATTGTCACACATTTAGTAACGTGAAATTTTATAAAAACAAATAAAATAATCGATGCACAGTGGTGATTTAATTTGACCTTATCTTTTCATTATTATCTCTTGTTTTCATTACGGTATTTAACTTGCATACCGACCATTAATTATAACCTTTGAGTTAAATTATATTCTACTCGTTACACGAATACACAGGTTCGTTGGATCCTTTTGTGCTAGTAAATTCCTTTTCCACAGGAAACAGAAATCTGACAAACTATATTTCAATGTTTCTCGTTACGCTTCTCTGCAGATTTTAACCACGTGCTACTTTATATTTTGTCTGTAAATATTAAATAAAATAGCTTAAAAAATTATTATAAGCTTACCGAGAAGTCCGACACCTTTAACAGGCCCCAGTGGATAAAAATCCCCATGAAGAGGACAATGGAAGCCCACCCGTCGCTCTCTTTTTCTTGCACGTCTGGTCAGCATGCACAACAGCACCCCGAGTCCCAACATCAACGCTCCGACGACGATGCAAATCGGTCCCAAGATTCTCGAGTTTCCGGTAAATGCTATTCTGGCTGCATAAGAATCTTTGTCTTCATCTTCACCTGGACCTCGGTAAGATGCGGCTGAAATTTTATTAACAATATTTATGAAACTGAAATTATAAAATATATTTTTTGAAAATTTCCTCTTGTAATTTGTTTTCAATTTCTAACTGTGGAATTTTTTTTTATAATAATTTAGGTGACACTGAAGTTAACAAACATCTGCCAATTTTTTTTATTTTTAGAACTAAATTTATATGGAAAAATTTTAATAAAAGAATTCCACATCTAGATATTAAAAAAAATTACAAGTATAAATTTTTAAAAATTTCTTTTTTACTAGAAAATCGAACACGCTTTTGTCAAAATGTTTATTATCTAAAATTTAATTGATCAATATTTTTACAAATTTTACCCATTAATATTTAATCGTTGCCATAGTTAATGCAAAATTAATTCTCTTGCTTTAAGAAATACGTATCTTGATCCAAGAAAATTTATTTGAGTAAAGAAAATCTTCTTGTTTTGAGAAAATTCAGCCTCTTGCTCCAAAAAAATTTAATTCTTGATAGAAGTAAATTTTCTTGTCTTGAGAAAATTTCTCTCTTGCTCCAAAAAATTAAATATCTCGGTAGTAAATTTTTATGAATATTTTTATTAACTAACATGTCAAATTGGACGATTAAATATTGAATCTTTTTTTTTTCATTCAATATGTAAAATTGCACGCTAAAATAGTATAAAATGGGTATCAAATATTAAAGAGAAAAATTTTCTCAAGGTCAAAAAAATTTTTTTTTTTTAGCTGAATAAGGTGGCGCTACTTCTCTAAAGTATCTAAAAATTATGATCAAATATAAAAATTTATCGTATCAAGTATTTATGATAATTTGAATTAAAAAAAAATTACTTTCATCAAGAATAGAATTTCAAGAAAATTTTCTTGAGCCAAAAATTTTGTTCTCCAGTCAAGAAATTTTTTTTTTCTGTGTAGCTGTCACTTGACTATTTTGTAATTTTATTTAACAAAAAGATTTTTTCCAAAAATTGCATTTTTTATTTTTTTAAATTTCTAGATGTCAATTTTTTTTTACATATTTTATTTGTTACAAAATTTTTAAAATTATTAAATATGTACTACATTAATTTCCATGATTTTTTATAAAAACAAAAAAAAATGTCAACTGATTTCAGTTTTATTACTTAATTTAGAGATTGCAAAAATTAAAAAAAATTGACAGCTGTCAGTTAACTTCAGTATCATAATAAAAAAACACTGAAGTTTACTGACATTAGAAATTTTTTTATAATTATATAACAATTAAATTACTACGAAAAAAATTTGATAAAAAAATTCCACATTTGAAATTAAAAAACAAAATTGTTAACTAATCTAATAGTTTACAAATTATTGATTTTACACAAAATATATTTTTAAGAATTATTTTCTTTGTTGTTTTAATATAAAATTTACTCTATTATTCATCCGACAGTCGTATGACTTACACAGCTTTTTTTTTATTGGTATTTATTGTTATAAAAAAAAAAAAATTATTGACAGTTGTCAGCTAACTTAAGTATCATTTAATATTTCATATTTAAGGAAAAATTTTTTAGTATTTGAATTTAAAAAGAAATAAAAATGGATAACCTCTATATTGTAATTATTTTTTCTCCAAGAACGAAAGCGAAACTTGCCGAGTAGTCTGTTGGTTAGTATTCTTAAAAGAAGAAATAAATAAAAAATTCGAGCAACCGGTCTTGATAAGTCGGTTGGCAACAGAGGCCCGATCAGGATGCACCGTAGATGATGACACAGCCGAGGAAGAATGGAGGTGCAATGACCAGCTGTTTTATTATATATGGTGAACAAGTAGTATAGGCCCTTCTCTTCTTTCTCTTTTGGGTCTCGTTTGAAGTAATCGCCACCATACAATATACAATAGAATACCCCTACACCTTGTGCTTCAATAATCTTCATCGTTATTCTCCGTACATATAACTCTTGACTTTTTATTTTATTTATCCGGTTCTTATTTACTCTTTGTTCTTTGTTATTTCTCTTTTAATACCGTCTTAGATAGATATAGAAGAGACTAAGAGTAGAATAGGCTATCATCAAGTTCACTGGAATTTTCTCAAAACAAGAAGATTTTCTTGACTTAAATAAATTACTTTGGATCAAGATACATATTTCTTAAAGCAAGAGAATTAATTTTTTTGGGAAAAGTGAAATTTCTTGTGAAAAAAAAAAAAAATTTTTTTTTTCGCTCAAGAAAATAATTAGGAAGAAAATTATTTTCTTGGCTCAAGTGAACTTTTTTTTTCTGTGTACCTTCCATCTTGATGGATGCCGAATGGCTTTTTTTTTCTTCACATGTTTGGAACATAAACATATGAACCGGTTTTTCAACTAAATATTTACATCGAAAAATTTGTTGAACATATGTAGAATAAAGTTTGCATGTAGAAATGATGCATAAAATTTCCAATCGGGAATAATAATCAAAAGTTGTAGATGTGTTCAAGTTTTCAAACTGATTTACATATTTAAGTCCGCTCTACAAATCTCAGAACTATCAAATATAAAGTTGAAGATGTATTTCACCGAGAAATGAGGTCAGTATTATTATTAAAAAAAAAACACAAACACACACAATCAAATAAAGGGGTAAATAAAATTATTTAAAGTGATATACCAGGGAAGAAATGAAATTTTTTTAGTGCCAGAAGAGATATCGTGTACCGTGTAATCTTGAAATGTTAAAATTACAGATATAAAAACGGCATGACGGCTTACCAGTTAAAACTGCTCCGACGAACATGAAGAGGAAACCGAATGCAGGAAGTGCAATCTGACAGTTTGCGGCAATAACAACGCCAGCAACCATCAATCCACCCTCGATTTTTTCCACTCTCAATCGTGATATCGGTGATGAACATTTTAACTTGGCTCCCAAACTTCCTGTTAGCATCCCTTCCTCGCCCGAAACTGTGCTAGGTCTGTAAAAAAAATTTATTTTACATCAAACCAAGTTAAATATCAATTTTGTTGAGTGCTTGGCTCCTCTACAGTGTTTATTCATTAAGATAATAGCCCAATGATAACGTTGAATAAATAATCGTTAAATATATCTTATAAATTAAGTTTAATAATTCACAGCACATGAATTTATTTATAGCAGAAATACAATAGGCTGTTAAAATAAATAAAATAAACCAACAGTGGTTTTTTTATTTTTATTGTTAAGGGTAATAATATAATGTTTATTACACGGCATGAGAATTAAAATTACAGTAAATTATCCAGAAGCAATCCTCTGAGGTACTCGTGCTTTATAACGTTTTGTCTAGCAATTATAATCCTTATCTTATAATTGATGGAAATTTTAAAGATTTTATTCTTTTCTTCAGGGGATTCTATTAATTGCTCCCGGCTATTTTCCCTGGATTTTTCTTTGTTTTACACTGCTAATGAGTCTGTAATTGCGTACTCGAACTTTTTCCGGTCATAAGGCATTCTGTAAAAGGTAAGAGCGAACCTTTTGTACATAAGCATGTGAAAATATGGTAGTTATATATTTTTAAATTCTTTTGTTTAATTAAGCGATAGAATTAAGCTTTTTTTTTTTTTATTTACACAAATTTTAAATTAGACTTACTCTGAAAAGAGATGCATTTGCAAAATTTTTGATTCATTGTCACTACTCGGTACAATAAGCCAATTATTTTGTAAAATTTTCCAAAGACACATATTATTATTAATTATATAAATTAACACTAAAATAATTTACTTATTAAATACAACATATAAAAATGATAGTGTAACAATGCGAGTAAATGTTTCCGGGGCGAGGCTTACAAAAAGACTAATTTAATATTACAGTGTCTTTAATTTTTTATTGTCTCCCACTTGTTCAGTTATTAAGCAACCAAATGATAAGCTAACGAGCTAGTAAATATTTGTAATTTATCTTTTTTTTTTTTTTTTTAATTATTTTTATTTAACATACTTTATTGTTATTATTATTTTTAAAAATATAAATTGTAAAATAAAATTAACCTATCAAAGTAGATTTTTAAAATTATTCTTTCAAGATCACTATCATTATCGCAGTAATAATTTTTGTCGACGTAAATTCAGATAAAAATATCTAATTGTTTAGTATTTAATTCCCAAGGTTAGTTTTATTTGTTGACGGAAAATAACAGATTGATAACATTCAAATTATTTATTTCCAAGAATTTTTCATGCAATAAAAAAAAAATACTTTTTTAGATTTAGAAAAATTATGACCTCTATTTTGTAATAAAAATTTAATGGCTGAAATTATTAAATATTTTATTTATTCAGGGCAATGATGTCTGATAATTGTCCAACTAGTGAGAATAGGCTTGAATAAAATTCATGTATTGTAAAATTACTTTTGTAAAATAATTTATATATATATATATATATAGAAGACTTTTTATAGATATAGTCACTCATCACGATATCTCTAGAACGGTTCCATGATAATTGATCCTCCGACAAAATGTCCCGGACAAAATATCCCTGGACAAAATATCCCTGTATAAAATATCCCCGGACAAAATATCCCCGACAATTGATACCAAACAGACAGAATTTATTAATAAAACTATATTGTAATCGTGTTGCGCCCTTTTAACATGGTTTTTGTGTGTGTTTATTCGATATTAGACAAACACATACGCTTTCAACCATGCTGTACCCTTGAATTTTTTTTTTACAACTTTCGAAAATTATAACGAATCCGAAGGATAACTTGTCGGGGATATTTTGTCACGGGGATATTTTTTTTTGGGATATTTTGTCCGGGGATATTGTATCGGGGATATTTTGTCGGAGGATCAATAAGCCTGATACCCTCTGGAACTATAAGACCTAGAGACTTGAAATTTGGCAGGAATATTCCTTTCTTCGAGTAGACGTCAGCTAAGAACGGATTTTACGAAATTCCACCCACAAGGGGGGTTGCGGGGGCGTTAAAAATGAAAAATTCCCGTTTTTAAACTATATCTCCTATCGACTTCAAATTTGGTAGGAATAGAGGGTTGCGGGGGTAGGTATTAACAATGAAAATTTTTAATTTCCAAGCTATAGCTCCTATAGACTCCAAATTTAATAGAAGTCGTCTACATGTGATACAAAAATGATCTAAGAACGGATTTTACACCGAATCACCTCCAATAAAGATCGCGGGGGTGGGTGTTAACAATAAAAAATCTTAATTTTTAAAATATAGCTTCAAAAAACTGCTAATTTGGTAAGGATCTTTTATTTGTCATGTAGAGATCATCTCAATACGGATTTCAATAAATTCTACTTTCGATTCGATGGAATGTGGAACCTGTGCAAGTCAAAATAATACTCCAATTGAATTTAAAATCTAGATCTAAAACTACAATTCTATAAAGTGCCCAGCCGAGCGGGCGGGTAACAGCTAGTTAATGATAATCTTGGAAGTAAATTTTGAGAGCGCTTTTTAGAAATATAAAACTTAATTATTAAGTTTATCCTCTGAAGATTTATAGTCCCATTTGAGAATGAATAGTACGCTATAAACTGGTACTTTAATTATAAAATTAATAAAAAAAAGTTATCTGGATGTACAAATGAAAATAATGAAGATTTCCGTGGAGAAATAAGTTTTATTGTCTAACGAAAATAGAAACGAGGAAATACGAAGGATAATGGTATTTGTTGATGGCTTTAACTGAGGCTTTTATTTCTCTGTGGGGGTTTTTAAAAAGTAAAACACGAGTACTGCAAAAATGAGAAGAAAAAAAATAATAAAAATGGGGAAAAAAGTTAAGTAAAATAAATAAAAAGAGCTCTGTGAGCAGATGTGTTGAGACGAGGTCGATAACCGGCTCAAGATGTACGGTGTACCATCACGACTTTCTGGATATAACTAAACTCGAATATATTAACTATAACTTTCATGTGTTAACTGCTCGTTATTTAATTTTTAAATATTAACATACACAAGACATAACAAATTAACAAAATTTGAATAAATAGCTTCAAGAGATGCCGGTCCAAGTTCATGCTAATTTCTGCTAAACGTCAACAACTATAATTTTACATAAATATTCTATTTTTTTAATTTACAATAAAATTTACACTTTAATTTTTTTGCTCGTTACTATTAACGATATCGTTGTAATAATTTAAAAGAATGATTTGCCAATTATTAAATCTAATTATGTAGTAAGTAGATGTACTTATATAGTTAACGTATGCGGATATGTTGTATGTTGCGTGAGAATTAACTTTATTGTCTCAATTAATTTTCATTTACGTCAATGATGCCAATGCCCGTTGGTATAATAGACTTCAATATTATAAATTATAATTTTTTTTTCTTATTTACATCTTACGTGTAATTATTCAAATTTTTAGATATTTAATTTGGAATTTATACAAACAAACTCTTGAATTATAAAAATAAATTTGTATTTTTATTACGTGTAATGTGTAATATAAGTCAATTAAATAAACTTAATGTCATCATTCTTATCGATTAATTTTAAATTGTTTTGATAGTCAATAGAAATTTATTTATGATCGATTACAAGACAATATAATTTAAATCTTGAATTAAGTGAACAAAATTAAACAAAAGAAGTAAACAAGAATTTTTTTGGTTTCTCCTTCCAGACCACTCTAATTTTGCTCTAATCTCAAGAAACATATTTTGCAATATTATTAATAACACTTTTTAGATTTTTCAGTTAATTGGCTGTCCAGTCTAATACAACAATTTTTTTTCTCTTCTAATTTTTCGTAATATTGTTAGCCTGTATTTCCCTCGAGGCATAAAAAATTTAGCTCAAATTCATATTTACACAAAAAGAAAAATTTCTTGACTGCACGGGAAGAACAAGACGACACTGGATATCATCCCAGATTATACTCAGTGATATCTGTGGTGAAAAAAAATTTCAGATAGTAGCTAGTATAATCCAGATTATACTGGGTGATATCTGGATTATACTCATTATAATCTGGATTATACTAGCTACTATCTGAAATTTTTTTTCACTCAGTATAATCTGGGATGATATCCAGTGTCATCTTGTTCTTTCCGTGTAGAGAACAAAATTCATGGCTCAAAAAAATTTTCGCGTAAAATTTTTCTTGAAATTCTATTCTTGCCGGAAGTAATTTTTTCTTCATTCAAATTATCATAAATACTCGATACAATAAATTTTTATATTTGATCAAGATTTTTAGATATTTTAGGGAAGCTGCGCCACCTATTTTAGCTGAGAAAAAAATTTTTTCACCTTGAGAAAATTTCTTTCTTGAATATTTGATACCCATTTTATATTATTTTGGCGTGCAATTATTCATATTGAATGAAAAAAAATGATTCAAGAGAATTTCTTCTTATTCCAAAATAATTTTTGTCTTCCTTAAAATTTTTTTTTTTTTTTCTGTGTAGAATTAAAAAATCTAATTTACGACCAGCACTGCGAAGATAAAACTGGAAGTGACATAAACATTCTTCCTGAGGAAGCTAAAAAAAAAAAAAAATAATTAAACAATTAAAAAGATAAACAATACCGATGCATGACTGAATGACTGTCAAGAGGAGATTTGTCGGCATGAAACGCCGTGCTGAAAGTCATTACTGAACACCTGGGCGCCTGTTTCTGTTCTGGATTATCTTTATTGCAATTTCGATGACGATTTATTTGATCAACTCCCGCTGGAACGCGGAATAACTCTGCTAGTCAGCTGACAGCTTTGCTCTTCATAGCTTCCTTCACTTTACGCATAATAGACGAAATTTTTTTGACCTCCAACTTGTCTTTCAGTTTCCCCTCTTTGTATTTTCCCGTCACCGTCCTCAAATTAATTTTTTTCAAAATAATAATAAACTTTAAACTAATTATCAATACTATTTGTTATCACTTCAATCACTCATTAGCGTTATCAGCGGCCTTTCAGAGATTAATAACAAAGTTATGTTGAATCACAAACTTTCACTAAACAATTGCTCAATAAATTTTTTAATTTTATATAATAAAAAGTAATTTATATTATTTATTTAATATTTAATATAAATTAATAATATTTTATAGTTATTTATTATTCACAGCTAGTTTATACAGATCAGTTCAACGTACTGATCTAGGTCGCGTGTTCACACTCTGCTCGCAGATACTGGACTCTTCGTGTCATTAATCGAGACCCGTATCTACGATTATTGTTTTAGTCTTCAGACAATAAAAGTTCGATAACCCAACAACAAATTTTTTTTGTCTTTATTATTATATCAACTTCCTTAAACTCAATTTTGATGATGACATCAACGTACGTTGACTTTATGAGAAAACTTGGTACTCCATTTTAAAAAAAATTTTTTTTTTTTAAATCCTGGGAGCTGTCAATTAACCAATAACAAATTTTTAACTCCAAATTAATAACATTGAACTTGGATTTAATAATATGTAAACAAACTGCTCACTTATACAACGTCTACTTGTCGACTGACTGCAATCAAGAGGACCAACCGCTGGATGTCGACCACTCTGACGCCATCCCCACCGACAAGCTCTCGTCCCTCCCACAGCGACCTCACGCGCTGCATTTTCACCCCCTACTCGTGCTACGCTACTATATATAGTTATAAAACATCACACTTTTTTCATGTTTTTGATACATTTGTTTTGGACTTTATTTAAGAAAAATTCTATAGTTCAAGGTTTATTTTTAATGTGACAAAAATACTAGTTATACATTCACGGATTTTTTTTTTTTTTATTATTCAGTTCAATACTTCTATTTTGATTAATGACGTTTTCTTTTTTTTTTTTTTTTTTTTTTTTTCAGATTACTTCTAATTAGAGAGATGACAATTGAAATTTATTCATGATTCGCGGTAAAATAATTGGATTTATCAGCAAAAAAAAAATGAAATTGGAATCGGCAATTTTTTATGAAAAATAAATCAGGTCAAGAAAATGAGTTTTAAAAAATTGCATTTATAATTTTTAAGAGCTTCTAAAGAAGTAATTTTTTAAATGAATTTTTTTCGGTATAATTTATTAGTTACAAGTTTTGGTAATTATTTACAAGTGGGGTCAAACCTATTTTTGGCCATATGTAAGTGAAAAATTAATAATGCTGGAGTTAGCCGTCAGCTGTCAATTTTAAAAATTCTCTTAATAAATCAATTACATTAAAAAAATTCTTCTCAAAATTTTCACTTGTAATTTTTGTTAATTTTCACATGTGAAACTTTTCAGTTAAATTTTTTTCAGTGTCATTTATTAATACTAAATATATTCAAAAATAACAATTACTTTATTGTTGAGACACAAAAAAAGAAAATTATAATTACATTGAAATTAAAATACATCTGTTCATTTTCTAGATTTTTATATGAACTAAATTGTTACGAAAAAATTTTAATAAAAAAATTCCACTTTTAGAAATCAAAAAGAATCACAAGTGCAAATTTTTTAAATATATATATTTTTTTTGCAATTATTTTTTAATAAAAATCCAAAAATTGCCAGATGTCAGCTTATTAATTTTCACAGGTGAAACTTTTTAATTAATTTTTTTTTTTTTTAAATTGCATTATTATAAAATTTTAAAAGAATTTTTAATGTCTGCCAACTTCAGTGGCATAAAAATTAACACTTTTTATTCTACTTGTTTTTCACAGCGGATTTATGATAATGATATCGAAAATATCAAAAAATTAATATTTCGATAGCTTTTTTTCCTTCAAAAGTTAGAAAAAATTTTGACTTTCATGTTTTTGGGTAAAATTTCTATTCTATTTTTTTTTTGATGTTTTAGATATATTTTTTTTTTGAAATGTACATAAAAAAACAAACAATCAAAAAAAGAAAAAAAAAGTTGAATATCACATTTTTTTTTAATTTGTTAAAATTGTGATAATTTTTTTTTTTAATTTTCCATTTTTTATTGTATTTTTCAAAAAAAAAAAATATATAAAAATTTAAAAAAAAAATTGAAAATTAAAATGGTAGACTCCACTTGTGAATAATTAAAAAGTTTTATAAAAATTATCAGATGTTTTTAAATTTCAGTATCATAAAAAAATTTTTACCAAGGAAAACTGATGAATAAAATATGAAAATAATTTTCCAAGAACATGGTAAGTTTGAAATATTAATTTCGGGGATTTTATAATAATTTAGTAGACTACTAATTTTGAATTTTCACGATGTAATGTCGGAGGAGCTATTAATAGTAAACAAGAGTTAAGTTCGCAGAAAAAATGAAATCAGGTTGACGAACGATGCTCAAGAAGAAATTCTCATCCATTTCTTAGAATATATCAATAAAGCTTAAAGAAACTCATTCAAAAACTTTGAAATATAACATGTAAATATAAATATAAAATTAATAACACGTGAAGAAATATGTTATTAATTATAAATATAAATCATAGTGATTAATAATGAATGTAAATAGACTTGGTAAATATTTTTTCATGAAAAAATATAAAAATCAACTGTTTATTGTATTTGATGGTAAATAACAATTTTTAATTTAAATTTTCAATTTATAGAATGACAATACAAGGGCATATTTAATTCGCCGGTACGCATTAAGAATTCAGAAGCACGAATCGCGTCTCTTTAAACTCGAGTACATTAAGATAATTGTCCGGTGCAACCGAAGACACTCACTTGAATTGTAAGAATTATTCAAACCTCTGTATCTAGCGACAAGGATAGTCTAGATTTATATTCTGTGATTCTGCAACTCACAAGGTATTGCTGGCTCGTGTTAATTTTTTTAAATATTCTTATCTGTGTATTTAATTAAAATATTCGCTTTGTTATTCCAGAGAATTTTTACAAGACAATTTATTTCTCAAGCATTGAAATATTTCAAAGAAGTTTTTTGTACAAACAGTCTTTGCACTTTTAATTAAATTTTATATTTTAAATGAAATTCTAATTGGTTTATATGGTAATTAAATGTTTCGTAACTAATTTATAATTAAAAAAAAAATTTTCAATATGAAAGGATTTAAAAATACCAAGCATTCACAGGGTAAATCAATTTACAGACTCAGTGGCCGTATTTAAATCTATTCAATGCGAGAATAGTTGTAATGAAAGAAAAAAAATAATATGAAATTGAATTTGAAATGAATTCTTGGTGCTGAGAAAAATAATTTATACCAGAATTAATTTTATCACGACCCTTTATTACCCTGTGAACTCACTTAGCTACTTGAACATTAAAAATTGGTAAGTTAGAACTTAACATTTACAAAAATGTAAAAATAAAATTATAACTAATACTA
Source organism: Cotesia vestalis (assembly GCA_000956155.1). Taxonomy (NCBI): domain Eukaryota; kingdom Metazoa; phylum Arthropoda; class Insecta; order Hymenoptera; family Braconidae; genus Cotesia; species Cotesia vestalis. The sequence continues at coordinate 37,522 of JZSA01004593.1, read as the reverse complement.
GCAACCTTGCAGTCATTATTTGACTGCTTCAACTTGTAAACTATAAATAAATAAAATTTTGCTTTATTAAATAATGACTTTTGTTAAATTGCACTGTACTTTTTTAACTATTGACGATTTTAAAAATATACGCTCATCTTGATGTTACACTCATCAAGAGCTTTCATTTGAGTACCCACATGCATTTTTGATATATTTTTTATATATTCATATATATAAATATATAAATATATGAAAAATTGATGTGGGTACTCAAATTAAAGGGCTCGATGAGTGTAACATCGGGATGAGCTTATATCTTTAAAAATGTCAATAGTTCACAAGATACAAAGTCATTTCTTAATTATATATCTAAAGATAGAATATTTTCAAATGCAGCCTAAATACTTATCATCATAAATTGACTATTGGTGAGGATGATATGAAACCATGAAAAGACACAGCTCCAGGCCAAGACTTTTTCAAAGATACCAAATTTCACCATAAAAACTCATCTTATCACATAAATACACTGGCCACAAAGTTTCGCTTATTCTCTTAATAATATAGATAATGTAAGCCAAGAAAAGAATTTTTTTTGTTTTAGTTTAGCAGACACATACATCTGCAGCGACCTTGAGTCATCGATTCTGCGAGAAAGTCGAGGGCAAGGCAAAACAAGATTATGTACCGAAACTCAAAATAGTTGGTCACGCGAGGCACGGGTTGTCTCCAGATAACTCCTAAATCACGAATTTATCAATTTTATTTAAAACTAGTTCATTAAAAATTTATTTACTATCCAAAAAAATAACTACGATCGCGTGCTCATCACAATAAACTAAACTTTTTAATTTCTTTATAACATAAACATAATGATGATGATAATTACTTTTAAACTAATTTAGTTTATACGACGTCGACAAAGGATTCACCGTAATTGAGTGACAGTAACACCACCGGGATAAAAAGATTTATTAAAAACAAAACAAATAACTCAAAAACGGAACTTTAATCATTATTAAGTTTTTTTAAATCTTTTGAAGGATTTAATATAAGTACTTTCATAAAATTTGTCAGTTAAAGTATAATTGCTTTAATTTGTATGAAAGTTAAGGCATATTACTTTTTTTATGACTTATATTTATTTATATACTTGATAACTTTTTTAATTAACTAAACGTTTAATCTATATGTATTTTTTCAACAGTAATATTTTATTTTAGATTTATAATTCTAATTATACATGTCTAAAATTATATTTATGTTGGTTATTATAATGATTAGATTTTTTTTTATGAAAAATGGCGATAATTAAAATAATTACTGTAAGTACAGGAAATATTACACATTCACTTTATTATAATATATTTATAATAATTTAGAAAAATTAATTATTGAATGATTTTTTTCCAGATATCGATTTATCAGTTAATAACTTATTGCAAGCGATTCATGGTGTAGGGACCATCACCAACAAGCCACCAGATCTCAAAGTTGACCCACTTTATCATGAGAAAATAATAAATAAGTCGATTAATCACACAAGCGATTTTTATTCCCTGATTATTGTTCAGGAAATTTTGACCCAGAAAAAACATCTTCGGATCTAATCACTAAAATTTTTGATACTTAAATAAAAATTCGACTTGGTATATGGTAATGAAAGAGACTGATAATTCAGATGCAAAATGAAGATGACGATGACACGGCATTACCTAATAAACTGCACTCGTCATGCGTTATAAGAGTCGTCAGCATTAAATCATTGCATAACCGATTTTTATAGCTTCATTCATTCCCTCTGTATCTAGATCATTCAAAAATAATTATTTTATCTTTATCAACTAAAATTTACTTGTAAAGAAAAACGATTAAAAGTAACGATGGATCTATTGGTATAATCTAAAAAGTAAACTTTATAATAAATATATTAGACGTTAGATATGTACGTGATCTGGGTAGCTTTATGAGCTGTACTTACACCAGAAGCACTTGTAGATGTGTGTACATGTACAAGCGTGCGCGGAGCAATAATGTTGATAGCCCGTTAGCTTCACAGTTATTTCAGCAGGAAGCTACTCAGTATGGATAAATTTTGTTTGCTTTATCTTTATACATAAGATATTCATCAAAACTCTAGTAGTCTTATCGATAATATATGTTCTATAAATTTCATTTTATTGAAAAATGGGATAGAATCAAACGATAAAACATCAGCCGGCTTTTATGGAATTCCGATACAAGGATATAATGCTACTCTCTACGACACTTTTTATTTTTTATGGTACCCAATATTTTATTTTGTTTTATTCTATTACGATAAAATATACTAGCAACCTTGCAGTGACTATGTGACCGCTATGAATTGTGAATCATAAATAAATAAAATTTTGCTTTATTAAATAATAACTTTTGTTAAATTGCACTGTACTTTTTTAATTATTGACAATTTTAAAGATATAAGCTCATCCCGATGTTACTCTCATCAAGAGCTTTCATTTGAGTACCCACTTGCATTTTTGATATATTTTTGATATATAAATATATATAATATATATAAATATATGAAAAATTGATGTGGGTACTTAAATGAAAAGTCTTAATGAGTGTACCGTCAAGATGAGCTTATATCTTTAAAAATGTCAATAGTTCACAAGATACAAGGTCATTTCTTAATTATGTATTTAGAGATTATTTACAAACTAAAAAAATCGATTTTATCATATGACTATCCTGAAGACAAAGTTTTTCTTATTCTCTTAAAAAATCATAATAATAATAAGTAGCAACCTTGCAGTCATTATTTGACTGCTTCAACTTGTAAACTAGAAATAAATAAAATTTTGTTTCAATAAATAATGACTTTTGTTTAATTGCACTGTGCTTTTTAAACTATTGACGTTTTTAAAGATATGAGCTCATTTCGATGGTACACTCATCAAGAGCTTTCATTTGAGTACCCACATGCATTTTTGATATATTTTTCATATATACATACATATAATATATAAAATATATGAAAAATTGATGTGGGTACTCAAATGAAAGGTCTTGATGAGTGTAACATCGGGATGAGCTTATATCTTTAAAAATGTCAATAGTTCACAAGATACAAAGTCATTTCTTAATTACGTATCTAGAGATAGAGCATTTTCGACTGCAGCCTAAATACTTATCGAATTAAAATTTTTTTACGACTTGCATAATATTGTTATGGTTCCATTTTTCAAAAAAAAGTCAATTTGTCAAATTTTACGGGATACGACAGATTAGAATAGCAGTATCGTTATCATCATAAATTGATTATTGGTGAGAATAATATGAAACCTTGAAAAGGCCCAACTCCATGTCAAAACCTTTCTAATGATACCAAATTTAACCATAAAAACTCATTTTATCACATAAATACACTGGCCACAAAATTTTTCTTATTCTCTTAATAAAATATATTATTACAAAAAACTCTTCGAAAAGAACTTCAATTATTACTGCGAATAAATTAACGGAACTAGTGAAATAATAGTCGAATATCCGTGTGATTTTTAAATTGAGAGGTATTAAGTAATGAGAGCATTTGCATTTTTACTCAAAGTGGTTATTAGAGAAGAATAACTAATTGGAAGGTATATGCGAAGCATTAAACCAGAGTGCTCTATTAAATATTTAATATCCAAGTAAGTTTTTAAAAATTAAAAGACTGCTATAAAATTAACAAGTGAAATTAATTAGTAAAATTTTAATTTCAAGATACCATTAACAAAGCAAGCTATTTAATTCGAATTTAAAACAAGAGTTTCTTAAAAAAATAAAAAGATTAAAAATGATAATAATTTTTATCAACGCGATTGAATTAACTGAATGATAAGGATAAAAGGTCAAATCATTAATCTCTATTTAAGTTAGTACTTAATCGACATTACTGGGATGACATAACTATATCTCAATCATGGACGCTCTTGAGCTCAGTTAAACCTATAATCGATTACAATTTATCCATTCAATTATTTTTATCCTTGCGATTGAATAAATTTAATTATCAGCAAAATAATCTTGGGTCATGTTGATGACTTTTAAATGAGTAAAGCTGAGTATATAAATTTAAAATAGAGAAACTTTTCAGTAGATTCTCTTCTCACCGGTATTTACGCCTACAATAGAGCTGACAGTGTTATGTGTTATATAATATTGTATAGAATTCGTCTATTATTGGGTAAAAAGATTTATTTAATCGGTAAACGTCAGTAAGGGACATTGTACAAACTAGACCGCAATCCCACACGGAGCTTTGAAAAGCTCAAGAGTTTGCGGTCTGCTCCGAGAGCAGAGAGTCGAGAGTATGTGAGAATATCAGGTGTTCTAGTTCGATGAATCGATTATGCCTACACACATCGTTTTATGTGTTATGTGCTGGACTATAATGCTGATATATAGGCACATTGCACATCCTTTTATCACTGAGGAGGCTGCTGAGCAAAGGGAAACTCATGCACGGATTCTCTGCTCTTCGATTCTCGAGCAATCGGTAGGGAAAAGAGAATAAGGGTAACTTCGGGGAGGTAAAGAGTAGTTTTGTCAGAAAATCGATAGAACCTAGAGCTGCGTAATACTCTGTTTTCGACACGTAACCTACCGAGTAGTCTCATTACTCATTACCCTCGGAATTTTAGATCTTCTTTCAGAATTTTACTCTATATTTATCAATTGTATTTAAACTTTAATTACTAAATTACAGCTTAAGTATTTTAATATTTATTTTTATTGAAAAAAAAAATATTTTTAATTTAATTATATTCTTGTAAATTTTATTTTTTTAAAAAGCTACGACGCACATAAATAAAAATAAATTTTAAATATTCCGCGAATAAGATTATCCGAAATTTATGTAAGTAATATTGTTTGGTGTAAATAAATTAAAAGCTTCCGGTGAATTGAAAAGAAACGAATAAAAATAACTAGAGTTGGTATAAAAAATATAAATAGGAGCTTATAGTTAAATTTATTGAATAGAAAAATTGATAAATAATTAAATAAAATTCTAAAAATGTATTTTCTATTATTATTGTGTAAAAATAGTCAGTCATTGAAATGAATAGAAAAAATATTGTATATTTGCCGAGGGTAGATGGCCAAGGGCTACCCTGGCAAATTTTATGAGCAAATGAGGTCAAGATTACTGTATAGAATTGTCAAGATAAAAGATAACTCATATACAGAGATACCTGTCATGTTTGAGTTGATGTTAAAATTAGCTACAAATAATAAGTGTCCTGGTGTTTATCTCTTCATCTCCCATGAGTACTTTTTATGGAAAATTTAAATTTTAGATAAGTATGTTAGTCGATATAGTCTATTGTTCCTGGTAAACAGTTATTTCTACAAGTGTATTTATTTTGAGGCTCAAATGTTAGCGGGAAATATTTTTTTTTTAGCGTGTAAATTTATAGTTATTCTATTTATACAGACACGAAAAGAAATATCAGGTTTTATACGACGCAATGAATAAAAAATCAATTTGATACAACGTTTTTTTTAGCATTCGTTTCTCGACTAAAGTAAATAAATTTATCGTTTGGAATTTTATAAATGTTTTTGTTGGGATAATACTTGTATAAATATATATTAAATAACTAAAATATAAATTTATTTAACCGCGATATTTTTTTAAAATAATAAATAACTAAGATTTATCAAATTGGAAACAACGATTGATAATTTAGTTTAATTTATCGTACGCGGGGATTTAAAGTTTCTCTAATGTTCAATAAAAAGATGGAGAAGCAAATTGAATCAATTTACTCGGAAAAATTTAAGTTTAAAATTATGCAAAAAGTTTTAAGTCTTCTTGCATTAGTAGACAAAAATTTTTTTACTATTTTGTGAGAGTACTGAAAAAATTGATTATTATTTTAATGACATTAAAGTTAACTGTCACTTCACAATTGTTTTAATTTTTTATAACAAATAAATTATACCAAAAAAATTATTAAAAAAATGGTCTTGTAGAAATTTTAATAAATTAAAAATTCAATTACTTAAAAATAATTTTTAGAACAAATTTTTTTGTTAAAGAAAATTAAAAAAATTATCAATTGACAGCAAACTTTAATGTCATGAAAATTAATAAAAATTACAAGTGAAAATTTTTAGAAGCATTTTTTTAATTGTAATTGATTTGTTAAAAAAATTTTTTAAATTAACAGCTGACTACTTACTTCAGTATTATAAAAATGCTTTTAAAATTTTTCACTTATAATTTTTATTAATTTTCACATCTGGAATTTTTTAATTAAATTTTTTTTTTCTTATAATATTTTAATAACTAAATTATGGCAAAAAAAATTATTAAAAAAATGGACTTGTAGAAATTTTAATAAATTAAAAATGCAATTTTTTAAAAATAATTTTTTTGTTAAAAAAAATTAAAAAATTATCAAGTGACAGCTAATTTTAATGTCATATTATTTCAATGAAACTATGTAAAAGTTATCCAGCAATAGTTTTAAAAATAATTGCGTCAGTGCGACTAAATTCGCTGGAGCATTAAGAAATGCTTAATCGCAAGAGCAAAATTTTGTTAGACAATAAAAAATACGACAAGTGACAATGTACGTAATCAATGACGTCATCCATGAGGTCAGTAACCGTAAACTTTATAGAGTATCTTTTCACCGTCATAGTTGACATTTCCAACAAATCCATAGCACTTATGCTATAACTTGCAAAATAATTTCATTAAATAAACTTTTTATGACATTTATTAAATTGACTTCCTAAAAGGTGAATAAAATATGAGATTAATTAAATGAATGGTAATTAAATAAATAAATAAAAAAAAAAAAGATAAAGTATATGTTGCACGTGATGTCAGGTAAGAAAAGTATTGACAAATACAATTTTAGCTTTTGCGCATTGCAGCCCGCCAAAAATAACCACCCGTTAATTAAATAAAAAATTTAATAAAAAATTATTTTTATTTCGAAAATATTTTTGGACACTTACTGGTTGTCTGTGGGCATTATCCGGCTATAGGATCTGCTGGTGTCGTTAATCTTGGGCCCCATGAGGAATTTATAACCATGGCTGTTTATCCCGGTATTTTTTGACTTCTTCTGTCTACAAATTCACCTCAAACACTGCATTGCGATATAATTTATGTCGGTTCACTTCGACTACTTCTGGGACACTTTATTATTATTATTTTATTACATTTATGTCAGTCTCTTAACTAGTATAGGGTAATTTAAGAGAAACCGTAGAAAATAAACTATAATCTTGTTCTTGACTTGTATTAAGAACGTTTTTTTTTTTTGTGATGAAATTTATTTCAGAGACCGACTGTAATAGACGGAGCCACGCGACAGTCAAGCGGATCGTATCTATTGTTGATTGGTGGGAGAGGTTGAGCGTCATTCAAATATGCGTAACTAATACACGAAACTGTTACCATCGTGGATTGGTGAGGAAGTTTCTAATTTAGTCGACAGATGGCGCGCAACCGCCATTTTTGTGTTTGTGACAGTTCAATAAATATTATGACATAAAAGTTAGCTGTCACTTGACAATTTTTTAATTTTCTTTGAAAAAAAAAAATTTGTTTTAAAAAGGTGCATTTTTAATTTATTAAAATTTCTACAAGTTGATTTTCTTAATAATTTTTTTTTATGAAAATCAAGTTAGCCGACATTTAAAAATTTTTAGAATTTTTTTTTTTTGAAAAAATTATTACAAAAAAATAAAAAAAAAATTGCACATGTAAAAAACTTCAAAAACTGAAAGTGCAATTTTTTTTAAAATATATTTTTTTTTAATTTAATTATTAAAAAAGAATCAAAAAATTTAGAACGTCGGCTAACTTTAATGAAATTTTTTTTTTGTTATAATTTATTTGTTAAAGAAAATTAAAAAATTTGTGAAGTGACAGCTGAATTTAATGGAAATAAATTTAGCAGATATTTAATAGAAATATTTAAAAAATTTTTTTTAACAAATAAATTATAATGCTGAAGTTAGCCGTAAGCTGTCAATTTTAAAAATTTTAATAACAAATCAATTACAATGAAAAAATTCTTCTAAAAATTTTCACTTGTAATTTTTATTAATTTTCACATGTGGAATTTTTTAATTAAATTTTTTTTTTATAATAATTTCATTATTATAAAATTTTAAAATAATTCTTAATGTCTGCCAATTTCAGTGTCATAATAAATTATGGAAAAAAAATTGACATTTAGAAATTTAAAAAATTAAAAATCCAATTTTTTAAAAATCATTTTTTGGAACTAATTCTTTTGTTAAATAAAATTAAAAAATCCTCTAATTACTTCTAACTTTAATGTCATTTAAATATAAGAATAAATTTAGCAGATATTTAATAATTTTTAGAATTTTTTTTAACAAATAAATTATGGCAAAAAAAAATAGGAAAAAAAATTGACATTTAGAAATTTTAAAATATTAAAAATCATTTTTTTGGACTAATTTTTTTGTTTAATAAAATTTAAAAATTCTCTAATTACTTCTAACTTTAATGTCATTTAAATATAAGAATAAATTTAGCAGATATTTAATAATTTTTAGAATTTTTTTTAACAAATAAATTATGGCAAAAAAAAATAGGAAAAAAAATTGACATTTAGAAATTTAAAAAATTAAAAATCCAATTTTTTAAAAATCATTTTTTGGAACTAATTCTTTTGTTAAATAAAATTAAAAAATCCTCTAATTACTTCTAACTTTAATGTCATTTAAATATAAGAATAAATTTAGCAGATATTTAATAATTTTTAGAATTTTTTTTAACAAATAAATTATGGCAAAAAAAAATAGGAAAAAAAATTGACATTTAGAAATTTTAAAATATTAAAAATCATTTTTTTGGACTAATTTTTTTGTTTAATAAAATTTAAAAATTCTCTAATTACTTCTAACTTTAATGTCATTTAAATATAAGAATAAATTTAGCAGATATTTAATAATTTTTAGAATTTTTTTTAACAAATAAATTATGGCAAAAAAAAATAGGAAAAAAAATTGACATTTAGAAATTTAAAAAATTAAAAATCCAATTTTTTAAAAATCATTTTTTGGAACTAATTCTTTTGTTAAATAAAATTAAAAAATCCTCTAATTACTTCTAACTTTAATGTCATTTAAATATAAGAATAAATTTAGCAGATATTTAATAATTTTTAGAATTTTTTTTAACAAATAAATTATGGCAAAAAAAAATAGGAAAAAAAATTGACATTTAGAAATTTTAAAATATTAAAAATCATTTTTTTGGACTAATTTTTTTGTTTAATAAAATTTAAAAATTCTCTAATTACTTCTAACTTTAATGTCATTTAAATATAAGAATAAATTTAGCAGATATTTAATAATTTTTAGAATTTTTTTTAACAAATAAATTATGGCAAAAAAAAATAGGAAAAAAAATTGACATTTAGAAATTTAAAAAATTAAAAATCCAATTTTTTAAAAATCATTTTTTGGAACTAATTCTTTTGTTAAATAAAATTAAAAAATCCTCTAATTACTTCTAACTTTAATGTCATTTAAATATAAGAATAAATTTAGCAGATATTTAATAATTTTTAGAATTTTTTTTAACAAATAAATTATGGCAAAAAAAAATAGGAAAAAAAATTGACATTTAGAAATTTTAAAATATTAAAAATCATTTTTTTGGACTAATTTTTTTGTTTAATAAAATTTAAAAATTCTCTAATTACTTCTAACTTTAATGTCATTTAAATATAAGAATAAATTTAGCAGATATTTAATAATTTTTAGAATTTTTTTTAACAAATAAATTATGGCAAAAAAAAATAGGAAAAAAAATTGACATTTAGAAATTTAAAAAATTAAAAATCCAATTTTTTAAAAATCATTTTTTGGAACTAATTCTTTTGTTAAATAAAATTAAAAAATCCTCTAATTACTTCTAACTTTAATGTCATTTAAATATAAGAATAAATTTAGCAGATATTTAATAATTTTTAGAATTTTTTTTAACAAATAAATTATGGCAAAAAAAAATAGGAAAAAAAATTGACATTTAGAAATTTTAAAATATTAAAAATCATTTTTTTGGACTAATTTTTTTGTTTAATAAAATTTAAAAATTCTCTAATTACTTCTAACTTTAATGTCATTTAAATATAAGAATAAATTTAGCAGATATTTAATAATTTTTAGAATTTTTTTTAACAAATAAATTATGGCAAAAAAAAATAGGAAAAAAAATTGACATTTAGAAATTTAAAAAATTAAAAATCCAATTTTTTAAAAATCATTTTTTGGAACTAATTCTTTTGTTAAATAAAATTAAAAAATCCTCTAATTACTTCTAACTTTAATGTCATTTAAATATAAGAATAAATTTAGCAGATATTTAATAATTTTTAGAATTTTTTTTAACAAATAAATTATGGCAAAAAAAAATAGGAAAAAAAATTGACATTTAGAAATTTTAAAATATTAAAAATCATTTTTTTGGACTAATTTTTTTGTTTAATAAAATTTAAAAATTCTCTAATTACTTCTAACTTTAATGTCATTTAAATATAAGAATAAATTTAGCAGATATTTAATAATTTTTAGAATTTTTTTTAACAAATAAATTATGGCAAAAAAAAATAGGAAAAAAAATTGACATTTAGAAATTTAAAAAATTAAAAATCCAATTTTTTAAAAATCATTTTTTGGAACTAATTCTTTTGTTAAATAAAATTAAATAATAATAATAATAATAATAATAATAATAATAATATTTAACAAGCTTTTAAATATACTCTTAAACATAGTGCTTGATGTCATGTTACCATTTTGAACTTTTTTCTAATTATTTCCTCTTTTTCTTGTTAAGTTTAACTTCAAGTGCATTCTGATGATAAGAGACTAAATAATAAACATTTTCTCATTTGAAATGATTTTTATAAAAATGTTATATCTCATTATTTAATCATGTCATATATTATTACTTGATTTCTTCACACACTCTGTAATACTTTATGTACCTTTTGGTTGTTAGGAGACGTTGTCCTACAGCCAGTTAGTAAATTACATTATTATTATTATTTAATTTTCTAAGTATATAATTTTTCACTGTACTATCAAATATCAACTCTCTCATAAACAAATTTTTTATTTATTTTTCACTGAGAAAATTAAATATTAAAAAATGAAGAAGAAAAAAAAAAGAATAACAAGTACACAATAAAATACCATTTGAAGGTGAATATTATTGACCGAGTGCCCTTGAAAGTAAATGAAAAAATTGATCATGAATAAAAATATATTTTTTACTTACCCATTAATTAATTTCCGAAAAAAATTTAATTGAAATAAATCTGGATAAAGATCCAACGTATTGCTCAATAAATAATAAAAATAGATTAATAAAGGGTAAAATAAATTAATATAAATTAAATCAAGTATAATTCAACCAAAAAAATTAATTGATCTATCGCGATTAAATGAAAAAAAAATTATAGAAAAAAAAAAAAAAAATAGAGACTTGAAATGAAAAATAAAAAATTGACGTACCTTTAGTGAAGAAACAGTACGGGCATTGCCGGAAAATAGGGTAAGCTGATATGATGTGGATAGCTTAGACTCTGATCGTAAAGTGATAGAGACAACAATTTGTCAGACCTGGACAGTAGATAATATTCCACCACTAACCCTTATAAAAGAATCGATATATGGATGTAGCCACGTATGATCGACGCAACGTGTTATAAACTGACATGATTATTCACTACAAGCATCTATGTGTCTGAATTTTTTTTATTTTTTTTTTTTCCCAGTCTCGGTGACTATAATTGTCATATTTTACGATGTTTCCTGGGCTAGGGATTACGTGTCACCCCGTTGAAATGTTTACACATACGTGGCAGTAAACAAATGGTATCCTGACAAACGATACATTTTTTTTAGGCCACGTTAATAATATATTACGGACAATTATTTACAAACGCTGGACTAAAATATTTTTACTCGATCTTTTTTCACTTTGGTGATTTTTAAAAATATATTTACATTAATTTATTGTACTTATTTTTAAATAGATATTACAAATGCTTCAATTGTATTAGTATTTTATTTTATTACTGATGCTATTCTGATTATATATATATATGTATATATTTACATACACTATGATGGTTTAGTTGAATTGTAGGATTGAATTTTTAAAAATTATTTTTTTTTTTTTTTTTTTTTAATCTTCCGATTTTATTGATATTCATTTATAAAAATTCATCCATAGATATTTTGATTTGTAATAATAAAAATAATTTTAGTTTTTAACTATTTAATCTCTAAGTCTATTTATGTAATTAAAATAAATAATTACTAATTATATTTTTGAGTAAGAAAATTTAAAGATAAATAATTATAGTTATTTGCATTGTTAAATATAAAATAACAAAATTTGCTCAAAATATTTTTTGTTCAAACTAATATTCAAAGTTTATTCGTAGAGTATTTTTTTAATTTTATATTTTTATAAAAAAAAAATATTCTACAGGTTTTTTACAAATCAAAATACTCTTAATTTTTTTAAAATAAATAATAATAGTAATAATAATTATAAAACCCCATCAGTAAATATTTTAAAACTTTACTCCCGGAAAAAAAAAAAATGAAGAAAATATTAAACTTTTAAATATTTACTCCAATTTGCCAAATAAAAAATAGTTACACATTAAATGTTATAATTATAACTTATGACTTAACATTAATAAACAATATACTTAATGAGAAATCAATAATAATAGATTATAAATGACATTAATTATCGAAACCGATAATAAGTAAATTTTACCCAGATAAATTTAAATTTATACAAAAAAGATAGTAATTCATAGAATGGGCGTTTAAAAGTATTTAATTTAAAATGAAGACATTTGATACATTTGATTAGGAAAAGATAGTTGCAGGTAGGCAATGTCAGGAAGGAATGCTTTTACGTTGTAGACCTTACGTAAAACAATAGATACGGTGTCGCAGAATTACGTGGATTGGGAGCTAGTTTATCAAGTAATTCGCGTTCACGTATGGCTCTAACTAACTCATCATCGCACTCGAGCCATGTGTTAGCATTATTTTTGACACGACGTATCCCACAGCACTCCATACTCCTACAACCCATTTTAATCAAGTGTTCCTTGCTCTCACTTATGTTTGATTTACTACGGAAACACTTGAGGATACTCGATGATGCCGAAGTGGTTGAGTTACTGCTGCTGCTGCTCTGTGTGACATTTTGACGACGCGCATCTCGATCACACCGAAAGTATTCTGTAAACATCGACTCCTCCGGTACTTTTGTGTAGGCAATGTAGTGCCCAGCTGTTGATGTTGCTCCTTGATGCATTATCACGGAGTAGAGTTTGTACACATGCCGAGATTCGGATGACTGACTGCGGCTAGATGAACTTTCCTGGGTTGAATCGCTGTTACATTCTTCACAGAAACATTCCAGAGTCAGAGGGGTTGGCATATAATTGTTGATTTTTTCCATCGAACTGTTGAGAAAAATTTATTAAATTATTTATTACTTTTTTTTTCTAACTATCAATCATTTATCATTAATATTAAACATTCAATCGGTTCTTGTTTTAAGGAGTTACATCGGTTTCACGGTTTCAAAAAATCAATTTTTTTTTTTTAATGTTTAATTAAATTATTTAACATCTCTAGAATATTGTCCTGAAGTTTTAAATCGATCCGAATAATAGTTTCGGAGATACAGTTTTAAAAAATTGAGCGCTCAAGTCGTTGTTGTTTTGAAACTCAAAACTATGTTTTCAAAAACTTGATTAAATTTTAGACAGGTCTTCGAGATATAATTTACAAGGTCTTGAACGGAAGATTTTTTTTTTTCAATTACAACTATTTAAAAAAAAAAAAATCCGCGAAATTTTCAATTTTTTTGGAAAAACCTCTGCCAAAAATCCAATTTTCATTTTTTTTTCTTCCGTTCAAGACTTAGGTTGAAATCTTAACTAGATCAGATATTTTTTTTTTTTTCACTTCAAATGATCCTGTTAAGAGTTCTACTGATCACGCGGACGCATCTTTTTTCCGAGAACTCTCCGGAAATGACGTCACATTAACAGAGTTTTTAATATTTTTTTTTTTCAAAATTTCAGTAATTCCTCATTAAGCATATATCTTCAAGATAGTAATAAGTTGGAATAAAAAATTTCATTTTTTGTATTAAAAAAAAAAATTGTTGAAAATAGATCATTTTTTCCCGGAGAAAACCCATTTTACCCCTTATGGATATTTAATATTTGATGTTTATTTAATATTCATACAACGTTTCGCCACTTTCGCAGCTTTCTCAGGAACTACAACAGACAGTAATAACAATTACAATTCAATTATATATAAAGATATTAACAATTAGTAATAATTTAATTAACAGATCAAATTAAACTAATTACAAACAGCAACTGTTAAATTTATGTACAATAATATTTTCTAATATTAAATATTAAATATCCTTAAAACAAGAACCGATTGAATGTATTATGAACCATGTATAAGAACGTGAATAACGTTAATATTAAAATTAACTCACCCAGCCGCTGTGGAAAATCTCTTGAGTTGAAGAACTAAAAGCCTGGGGAGCGATGGAAAACTGACCGCACGTCGTGCTTCGTTATATCTCAAGCAGCTGGCGCACCAGTATTTGTCTCTACCACACAGAAGCTCACTAGTGACAACAGAATGCCTGTATACTTCGCTGCCGTCTATCGATTTCCCATTTTCATCTGCAAAACCAAGAGATTAATTTCAAACACTAGACTTGAGCATTCTTGTTTACAAGTACTCTTAAGACTCAGTCGAGATATTCTCTTAAGTAGTAGTTGTTTTTTTTTTTTTTTTTTTTTTAAAAAATAAAAAAAAAAAAAAAAAAAAAAAAAAAAAAACAAGTTGCGGATTTCGTAAATTATAGAGCATTAATTATTCAATATTGTTAACAAAAAAATGATCAACAATTCTCTTATTGATTGTCTCTTTTTAAACATTAATAATTAAATGTGTCTTTAATTTTTTTTTTTTTTTTGTTTGTATTTTTTTACTGCACCGTCTCGCGCGTGTACTCAGATACAAACACAGAGTATTTCGATATACACATATATATGGATTTTTTTTTTTTTTTTTTTTTTTTTTAACAAATATGAACAAAAAAAAATGCAAAAAAATAAAAATTTATATATTTTACCTTTCTCATTGGATCTACCAGTTTCAATGGGCACACAAATGTCACAAAACGTTTCTTTTCGTTCAGTAACATGCTCACATTCGAGACAAGTAGTTCGTAGAAGGCTAACACCTTCAAAATCTTCCGAAATAAAACACTTTTTGCTTTCAGGCCTATGAGACAACAGGTCACCATTGTTCCCCATAAAATCAGCATGACCGTTTTCGAGTCTTGTAGGAATAGCCGATCCATTTACACTTGTTTGTGTCAAAGAAGTGGCGCTTCCACGTGCTGATTTATATTTATTAGTTTTTTTCTTACGCATGCTGCGTTTCCCAGAGCCAGTTCCTTCAAATGGCATATCAACAAAACGATCTGTTGTAAAGTCAATCATTCCACCATTACTTTGGCCAAACTGACTCTCTCTATGCCTTACTAACAATTGAAATGTCTCACGGATATTGTCAAGCAAACAAACTAACAGTTCGTGAGCGTCTTGTTGCTGATTACCTTCAAATATTGGATTAACATCCCTGAAAACAGCAAATATAAGTAACGAAAAATATATTTTTAAATAATTAAACTGTAATGGTAATAAAATGAATACCTCAAAGCTTGAAGAAAAGCGTCAGGTTGATAAGGTTCACAGTTATCTCTAGTTTCACTTAACCTTAAAGCCACGAACAATTCATGAAGCTTTTCAGTAGCTACTTGGATTCGTGGTTTATTCAGCTCGCTGATACCTGATAATGCTGATAAATCTTTGCTGCTCCAACTTCTATTACCACTTGATGTTAATGACACACCAGTACGCCCGAGAGATGATGATTTCACCTGTTAACAAATTATTAAATCAAAGATACATGTAATCAATATTATTAAAAGAATAAGAAAAATTTTGTTTCCTGGCTAGTCATATGATAAAATCAGTTTTTTTTAGTAAAATTTAGTTATTTAATGAAAAATTTAGTTATTTATAAAAAATATATCAAAAATGCATGTGGGTACTCAAATGAAAGCTCTTGATGAGTATAACATCGGAATGAGCTTATATCTTTAAAAATATCAATAATTAAGTAATGAAATTTTATCTTGTGAACTATTGACATTTTTAAAGATATAATCTCACCCCGACATTACACTCATCGAGACCTCTCATTTGAGTACCCACATCAATTTTTTATATATTTTATATATTATATATATATATATATATGAAAAATATATAAAAAATGCATGTGGGTACTCAAATGAAAGCTCTTGATGAGTGTAACATCAGGATGAGCTTATATCTTTAAAAATGTCAATATTTAAAAAAGTACAGTACAATTTAACAAAAGCCAATATTTAATAAAGCATAATTCACGGCAGTCACATAGGGACTGCAAGATTATTAGTATTTATTTATTTAGTAAGAAAAATGAATGACTTACCTTTGTTTGTAATTGTTTGTCATTGAGATTAGAGAGATCTGTAGCTAGATGATGCAAGTTGTGCAAAAATGAGGGTGCAAAGCGCAGTGTATAAATGACACTATTCAAAAAGCATGTATTCCCAAGATTACAAAGTGTTGCTATTCTCAATCCATCAGAACCTCCTCCAATGATGTCATATGATAAATCTTGATGATTCCCCAATTGACTTCGATATCCATTCAACATTTTGTCTGTACCTAGAAAAATAAAAAAATTAAATTCATTCAATAATACTGAAAAGGTAAATTATTTTTAAATATAACCAGAGATTGGTATGAATTTTGAATCCGTAACTTCAATTAGTCTTTTAATCTATGAATTATCTAATTTTTTTTTTTTTTTTTAATTACTGGAGACACTTTAAATAAATACCAATCTCTGAATTTTTGTTAAAAAAAATAAGTTTGAAGCTGTTGATAATATTAACATCAATTATGCATTAGAATATGATGTATTAAGAGTAATGATACTAAAAAATAAATAATAAAATGTTTGAGAAAGTCTTACTGTAAGGAAGATCTTGATCTTCGTAGAAGCCCCCTCGTGTAGAAGAATGAGGGGGCTGTGTAATTGTCTTGTTAATGGTATGATCGCGTCGTGAAAGTGACAAGCAAAATTTTTTCCTAGGGGGAACGGATCGTTCATCCGAATCTTCTTCTGCCTCTAATACTGTCATTTTCCGCTAACCTAAAAATATTAAATATGCCAATGAACTAATGTATTAAAAATGATAATAATAATAATAATTATTATTACAATAATATTAGTAATAAATAATTATGATAATTATTATTATTAATCAAAATTAATAATTAGATTCATTAAAAATGAAAATGGTTAATAAAATAAATAATTAAAATAAAATAAAAAAATTAGAAAAAAAAAAAAAGAAAAAAAAAATAGAATTGACATTCCAATCAAATATACAAATGATATTTACGGGAAATAAGTGGATGATTATTGCGATTGAGTCGATGGTCAACTGAATGCGAGAAAAATTCACGAGCATCTGCGTAAAAAAAAAAAAAAAAAGAAATAAAAATGCCAAAGAGACCGAGATGAAATATACAGTATACACGAGACGCTTTGACATATATATGTATATTATAAAATATGTAAAACAACAGGGTGGTGAAAATAAAACCCCCGTGAGAATTACTCACGTATTATTAGATGACGGAGTCATGGAATAAATAAATTTCACAAATTTATAACAACCACTTATTCGTTTAGGCAATTATTGTAACATATATGTGTATATACTTATTAAGAGATATACTATCTATAGTCTGTGTTTTACTTTAAACTAATCTAAATAATAATTGAAATTAAATTAATAATGACAGTAATTAAAATACTAATTGCGCAACGGTTATTATATATTACAATTGTACACTTAAATGATGCCAAAGGCTACATCTTAAAGTAATACACCATGAATTACGTCTGTCAGTGTAATACTGTATTACTGTATGATGCTCCAAAATGAACAGAAACGTAAAATTTATTAAAATTTATCTGTGTGTTGTATGTTCTACGTTAAATTACACCAAGGTGTGTATCCATGTGACTCCAGTAAATTCCATTGGTCTTTTCGTTTTAAGTCGGAAGTGTATACTTACTTAGTTTAAAATTTTTCCGCTATTTCCGTTTTAGCGCGCACTATTAAAAACTTAACACTGAAGTTGACAGGTGTTAAAATTTTTTTAGATATTTATAGCAATTAAATTATTATGAAAAAAATTAAATTGAAAAGTTTCACATGTAAAAATTAATTAAAATTACAAGTGAAAATTTTTGGAAGCATTTTTATTTTGTAATTGATTTATTAAGAAAATTTTTAAAATTAACAGCTGACTGCTAACCTCAGGATCATAAGTTTTTTTTTAGATATTTATAGCAATTTAATTATTATAAAAAAAAAAATTAAATTAAAAAGTTTCACATGTAAAAATTAATTAAAATGAAGTTAGCTGACATTTCAAAAATTTTAGAAATTTTTTATACAGAAAAAATTTCATTTGAATAATTTTTAAAAAAATTTCACCTGTAGAAAACTTGAAAAACTATCAGTGTAATTTTTTAGAAGTATCTTTTTAGTTTTAATTTAATTAATAAAAAAAAATCAAAAATTATCAGACGTCTGCTAACTTCAGTGTCATAAAAATTAATAAAAGTTACAAGTGAAAATTTTTATAAGCTTTTATTTATTGTAATTGATTTATTAAGAAAATTTTTAAAATAACATCAGCTGACTGCTAATTTCAAGATCATAATTTTTTTAAAATATTTATAACAATTAAATTATTATAAAAAAAATTAAATTAAAAAGTTTCACAAATGAAAATTAATAAAAATTACAAGTAAAAATTTTCAGAAGCTTTTATTTATTGTAATTGATTTATTAAGAAAATTTTTAAAATTAACAGCTGACTGCTAACTTCAGTATTATAAAAACTTTTAAATTCCCGGCAAGTTTTAAATTCTTCTTTTTAACTCCTTAAATAAATTAATAAAAAAAAAATTACAAAATTTATTTATTTATTTAATATTTTTTATGTTTATTGTTATTTATTATTTATCAAAAAAGTGAAAAAAAAAGTTTGACAAAATGAAAATTAAAAAAAGAAGGGGCTGGTGGTAAATTCCAGCAATCATAACCTTAATTCCATCATATGTATCCAAATAATAAAAAATAAATCATCAATTTTCACAATAATATTTTTATCAGTGATTATTAATATAAAAAAAAATGAATTCACTGAGTCGACATATGACTAACCGGTAAGTTTTAATAAAACTAATTATTGGAAATTATTAATAAATAAATGATACTAAAATTGAGAGATATCTGATCATTTTTATAATTTTTTTAACAAACAAATTATAGCAAGAAAAATTTCATCTTTAGAAACTTTGAAAATTATAAATGAGATTTTTATAAATAATTTTCTATGCCTAGTTTATTTTTCAAGCAAAATCAAAATATTGTCAAGTGTCTGATAACTTCATAAATTATTTATTTATTAATTTAAACGCCAACCGGCTTTATACACATTGATAATAAAAAAAAAATTCTTATAAAAAATAAAATATAAATTATAAATTTTATTACAAGATATAAATTACATTCTTCGTAAAACACATAATTTATATAAATAAAACCAATATCTATCTATCTATTAATAAAATTTAATTTTATTAGAGCTCTGTGTTCGAGTCTTGTTTCTACGAGGTTACAATCATCACTAGCCGGTGGTGCGGCAGCAACCTCACCAGCGACGATTCAAATTCCAATTTACAAAGAACGTAAACCTACAGATGTCTTGCGAGCACTTGAAGGAACAATAAAACGTGACCCGACAGCTCCACACTACAAATATATTGATGATCCTTACCTGATTCCAGTGTCACAATCGTCAAAACGTTCGTACGCATTGGCAAAGGAAGCCGGACGTAAAGCTGCCGTGTGGGTTCGCCAGGAACTTTCTTACCTATTTGATCACCGAGTGATGGATCCTGTTATTGAGTCGTTTTTGCCAAAAATAGAGTACACCAGTAAAGACCAGGTGTCGGAAGAAGTTCTGAAGAGTGTTATTAAAGACGGAAATCCGTCTGACGCATTGACAATTTATAAATTACTTGAAGAACAAGTTTCTGTTGAAACAAAATCAGAATTATTGCAATTGTTGTGTTATTACAACAATGAAGAGCCTCTATCTGAGGAATGGATGGAGCACAAATGGTTCAAAAATGATTCTAAATCACCTTCATGGAAACCTTGCTCCGAAACTGACAAACTGTTTGCTTTTTTAAAAGATCAAGGTGGAAAAATTGCTGCTGACGCTTATTCAGCGATGATTTGTGGCAATGCTAAGTATATGAATACTGAGCGAGCTTGGCAATTGTCTGAAGAAGCTGATAGACTTGATATTCCTCTGACAATTGAAGCTTATAATTATATTATTACTTTGGCAACTGCAATCACAGATAACGGGAACGAGCGAAAAAAAATAGTACTAAACACGATGGGAAAAATAAAAGATCAAGGACTTGAGCCAAACGTTGGAACTTTTAATAGTGCTCTGAAAGTTACCAGTAGGATGAGTCGAAACACCGCTGAAGAATTCTGTCGACTGTTGTTCGGTGAATTTAAAAGTATCGGTATTGAACCTTCACTGGCTTCATATTTTTATGCGCTAAAAACATTTTATCGAAAAGACTCATCGGCTTGTAATTTATTGCGTGAGATTATCCATAAAATTAATAACAAAACATTTGTCGCTCAAAGTAAAGCTGACACTCTTTTTTTTCCATTTGCAATGGATGTTGCTGCTAATGTTATAATTGATCCAGACTTGGGCGATCAGATTCATAAACTATTGTTAACTGGAGATAATTATAATTTTATAGGGAGCAATTATGGAGAAAACATTTATTACAGAAATTACTTTATGCTCCAGGTACAAAATCGACCGATTGATGCATTTATGAATAATTATTATGACGTTATTGTACCCAATATTTACGTTCCTGAGCCCACGGTTATGAATGCCATTTTATCGACGTTAGAATTTAGTGATCCTGATGTCGGTAGGGATTATTTAGCGAGAATATGGAGTCATATGGTACAGTTTGAACATTTAGAGAGAAAAAATCTTGTTAGCAAAGCATTGAATCTGATGCGAGTTCACTGTAAGCCAGATAAAAATTCACCGCTCAATGCGATATTTGCTGACGCTGCTTGGACCGTTTGGAAATACGTTCTGGTGAGTTTTGATAAATAACACTGAAGTTAATGAAAATTGAGTTAGCTGACATCTCAAATTTTTTAGAATTTTTTTTATTAAAAAAATTATTACTAAAAAATTCAATTTTGAAAAATTTTTAAAACTATAAGTGCAACTTTTTAAAAATATAGGAAACCCATGTAACTCCTTAATAATTAAAAAATAACTCAAAAAATTAAGAATGTCGGCTAACTTTACTATTATCTGAAGTTGACAGACATTAAAAATTTTTTTAGAATTTTATACGAATGAAATTATTATAAAAAAAAAAATTTTATTCAAAAATTTTACACGTGAAAATTAATAAAAATTTTTAGAAGCATTTTTTTATGGTAATTGATTTTTTATCAAAATTTTTAAAATTAACAGCTGACGGCTAACTTCGGCATCATTTTGATAAATATATAAATATTTAAAAAAAAAAATTTTTTTTGTACGTTAATTATTTCAATAGCTTCAACAAGAAAGAAGAATCCAAGCATTGAATTGGGAAGGAAGAATTCTTGGAGACATGGCTATTCTCTGTCTAAGAGCTGATGAAGTCGACAATTCTGCAACCATTGTCACATACCTATTAGAGAAACAAAAATCAATTATTGGAGTTCCGGATTTCGAGCAACTAGACATTTTATTAGATGGCTTCATTATGAAATGTTTTGCTCCACCTATTATGGTATGTTTTTGTTAATATAATTATTTATATACACTCTTTTCAATTGTTTATTTTTTATTTTTTTTTTTTGTAGGATTTGGTGACCTATTGTGCAGAAAATGATTTTTCTGAAGTGCCAGGGATGGTTGAAAAAATTGAAGCTAATTTATCTTTGACTGAATGGCAACACAATCGTCTCAGGAGTTTTGTTGATGCTAAAAAAAGTTCAAATAAGAAAAAATCCAAGGATATAAATTAAAAATTTTTAACGTAACTTTCATTACTATTATCTTTTTTTTTAAATATATAAAATAAAAGTATTTTGTAAATAAACGTAGGGAATATTAATAAAAAAAAGGCCATTTGGCATCCGCCAAGAAGAAAGGTAGATTTCGTATTATAATCCATGATTTTAATAACAATATATTATAAATAATTAGAACTGATTTAGATAACGTTTAGCTTCATATATTTTTGTTGTAATTATTGAAAAGTAAATTTATTATAGGTGAATATCTCAGGAAATGCCCAAACACAGCTTTTGTTGAAAGTGGAACTCAAAATTCCAATTTTAAAAGGTTCCTTTCGGAGATTGAATTTTGACGCACCCTAACATTAATTTTATATTTTTAAATTTACTGGAAAATAGCCATTTGTAAACTCGAACGATTATAAACTATAAATTTGAAAATTAGTTGATAATGTCTTCTGTAAAATTAGTCGCAAATAAAAAATGATATT
Source organism: Cotesia vestalis (assembly GCA_000956155.1). NCBI lineage: Eukaryota > Metazoa > Arthropoda > Insecta > Hymenoptera > Braconidae > Cotesia > Cotesia vestalis. Next base: position 14,662 of record JZSA01004593.1, on the reverse strand, counting down.
AATGAAATTAGCGAAATGGAAATTTCACCAAATCTAAATTTAGTCATATAAAATATGAAAATAAATTTAGCAAATATTTAATAATTTTTTTAACAAATAAATTATGGCAAAAAAAATTGAGATTTAGAAATTTTAATTAATTAAAAATCATTTTTTAGAAATAATTTTTTTGTTAAATCAAATTTGAAAATTCTCTAGTGATTGCTAACTTTAATATCATATATAAAATAGCGAAAAATAAAAATCTGTGGCTACGTGAATTTTGCCAATTTTTACTGCAAAAACCTATAAAATTAGTCGATTGTAAATTTTACGAATTGTAAAATTAGCCGTTTTTAAACTTCTTATAAATTTTGAATAAGTCATTCGAATCTACTCTTATTTTTAGAAAAACTAAATTTATGGAAGTTAAATCGTTTTTTGGTCCCTCAATTTGTTCAAGAATTACGAGAGATTTAAAAACGGCTAATTTTACAACTCACAAAGTTTACAATCTACTAATTTTATAAATTTCTGCAGTAAGAATTGACTAAATTCACATAGCCACAGATTTTTGTTTTTCGTTATTTTATAAATGACTGAATTTATATTTGATAAAATTTACATTTCGCTAATTTAATTAATATCATTTTTTTATTTGCGACTAATTGTACAAATGAAATTGCTAATTTCCAAAGTTAGTTTACTAACGGCTGTTTTCTAATAATATTAAAAACATACTTAAAATTAATGACCACGATTGTGAATATGAGGAGCTGATTTTCAAAAAGGTATCTTTTCATATTTTAAAAGAACAGTTTTTTGAACTTTTTTAATATTAATTAATTCAAGAATTATAAAGATTTCAAAATAAAAATCGAATTATAGCTTTATAATCGATATCACTTTGTAGCTAAATTAAAATATTTATAATTGAAGATAACCAGTTTTTTGTCTCGATTAATCAAAAATGAAAAGATACCCTTTTGAAAATTAACTCCTTATATGTAAACTTGGAAATCAATGTCATTTTTAATTTTTAAGCCTTATTCGACTAAATAGTTAATACGGTAACAAAATTCTATGTTAATTTTGACACAATAGCCAATGCAATAGATAGATTTTAATAAATAAAAATAAAAAAAAAAAAAAAAAAAAAAATAATAAATAAAATAAATTGATGAGCGTATGAGAGTACATTTTAGCAGATTGACATGCATCAATGTCCTTGCCCCTTGAGCTCAGGGCATTTTATTTCCTAATGAATAAAATGATTAATAAATTAACTTGTACTAATAGCAGTGGGATATTTTGTGACCCTATCATCATCGCAATTTAAAATAGCTATTTCCTGTATCAGACGTCACTGCTCGGAGCCTGATGTTTAATAGCCTGATGGGTAGAAGGTATCTTTTTCATCCATACCAGATTATATTCGCTTTTCATTGACGAATGTTTTAAACTCATACGTAAAGAAATAATTTTTACCGTACAATGGACCCGGAGAGTAGAAAACTTACGCGTGAGTTTATGCGAGATTTAATTTCTAAAGACGATCCAGATGTTGAAATTACGAGTCTTGATGAAGAGCCGGGCTCTGGACGTGGCGATAATTACACATCAATGTTGTACAGAATGAAAGTTAACGGGCGTAAGAGATTGAAGTCCGGGCAGTGGATACCCTGGAGCACGGCTATTATTTACAAGGTCTTACCGGAGTCCAAAGCCAGGCGCGATGAGTATAAGAGTGAACTACTTTTTAAAAATGAAGTTGTTTTTTATAATCTTGTGTGGCCGGCGCTTAATCTATTGCAAACTGGTAAAAAAGTATTTGGTGGAGTTGCCAAGACTTATGTCGCAAGATCTGATCTTATTGCCATGGAGGACTTGAAGATAAGAGGATATGTTATGGCTGATAGACGTCAGGGGTTGGAATTAAGTCGCTTGAAGCTTGTGCTGAAAGCTCTTGCTGGCTTTCATGCTCTGAGTCTTACACTTCGTGATCTCAAGTATTATTTTTTTTTTTTTCTTATTAATTAAAATATCTGCTAAATAATTACAAGTGGGCTCAACTATTTTAATTTCCATTTTTTTAATGAAATTTCTATTTGATTTTATTGATATTTTTTTTTTTTTTGAAAAATATAAAAAAAAAATGAAAAATAAAAAAAAATTGATTATCACAATTTTAACAAATTTATAAATTTTTTAGAAAATTGTGATATTTAATTTTTTTTTTTTTTGAAAAATACATAAAAAAATGAAAAATAAAAAAAAAAATTGATTATCACAATTTTACCAAATTTTCAAGAAAATTTGTAAATTTTTTAGAAAATTGTGATACTTAATTTTTTTTTTGAAAAATATATAAAAAAATAAAAAAAAATGATTATGACAATTTTAACAAATTTTTTAAAAAATTGATAAATTTTTTAGAAAATTATGATATTTAATTTTTTTTTTTAATTGTTCGTTTTTTTATGTACTTTTCAAAAAAATATATATCAAAAAAAGATAAAATAAAAATTTTATCCAAAAATATGAGAACCAAAATTCTTTACAACTTTTGAAGGCAAAAAAATTTATCAAAATCTTGATTTTTTTATTATGAAAATTAAGTTAGCCGACACTCAACAATTTTTGATTTTTTTTTATTAATTAATATTTGAACTAAAAAGATATTTTTAAAAAATTGCATGGATGATTTTTAAAATCTTGTACATGTGAAAATTTTTCTTTTAATTTAAAAAAATTTTTTTTCAACAAAATAAATTATAAAAATTTTTAAACGTCGGCTAATTTAATTTTAATTTTTTTTCTTTCACGAATTTTTTATCATAAAACAAGCATATAAATAGTTAATACGGTAACAAAATTCTATGTTAATTTTGACACAATAGCCAATGCAATAGATAGATTTTGTGAAATCTACCTTAAAAAAAAAAAAAAAAAAAAAAAAAATAATAAATAAAATAAATTGATGAGCGTATGAGAGTACATTTTAGCAGATTGACATGCATCAATGTCCTTGCCCCTTGAGCTCAGGGCATTTTATTTCCTAATGAATAAAATGATTAATAAATTAACTTGTACTAATAGCAGTGGGATATTTTGTGACCCTATCATCATCGCAATTTAAAATAGCTATTTCCTGTATCAGACGTCACTGCTCGGAGCCTGATGTTTAATAGCCTGATGGGTAGAAGGTATCTTTTTCATCCATACCAGATTATATTCGCTTTTCATTGACGAATGTTTTAAACTCATACGTAAAGAAATAATTTTTACCGTACAATGGACCCGGAGAGTAGAAAACTTACGCGTGAGTTTATGCGAGATTTAATTTCTAAAGACGATCCAGATGTTGAAATTACGAGTCTTGATGAAGAGCCGGGCTCTGGACGTGGCGATAATTACACATCAATGTTGTACAGAATGAAAGTTAACGGGCGTAAGAGATTGAAGTCCGGGCAGTGGATACCCTGGAGCACGGCTATTATTTACAAGGTCTTACCGGAGTCCAAAGCCAGGCGCGATGAGTATAAGAGTGAACTACTTTTTAAAAATGAAGTTGTTTTTTATAATCTTGTGTGGCCGGCGCTTAATCTATTGCAAACTGGTAAAAAAGTATTTGGTGGAGTTGCCAAGACTTATGTCGCAAGATCTGATCTTATTGCCATGGAGGACTTGAAGATAAGAGGATATGTTATGGCTGATAGACGTCAGGGGTTGGAATTAAGTCGCTTGAAGCTTGTGCTGAAAGCTCTTGCTGGCTTTCATGCTCTGAGTCTTACACTTCGTGATCTCAAGTATTATTTTTTTTTTTTTCTTATTAATTAAAATATCTGCTAAATAATTACAAGTGGGCTCAACTATTTTAATTTCCATTTTTTTAATGAAATTTCTATTTGATTTTATTGATATTTTTTTTTTTTTTGAAAAATATAAAAAAAAAATGAAAAATAAAAAAAAATTGATTATCACAATTTTAACAAATTTATAAATTTTTTAGAAAATTGTGATATTTAATTTTTTTTTTTTTTGAAAAATACATAAAAAAATGAAAAATAAAAAAAAAAATTGATTATCACAATTTTACCAAATTTTCAAGAAAATTTGTAAATTTTTTAGAAAATTGTGATACTTAATTTTTTTTTTGAAAAATATATAAAAAAATAAAAAAAAATGATTATGACAATTTTAACAAATTTTTTAAAAAATTGATAAATTTTTTAGAAAATTATGATATTTAATTTTTTTTTTTAATTGTTCGTTTTTTTATGTACTTTTCAAAAAAATATATATCAAAAAAAGATAAAATAAAAATTTTATCCAAAAATATGAGAACCAAAATTCTTTACAACTTTTGAAGGCAAAAAAATTTATCAAAATCTTGATTTTTTTATTATGAAAATTAAGTTAGCCGACACTCAACAATTTTTGATTTTTTTTTATTAATTAATATTTGAACTAAAAAGATATTTTTAAAAAATTGCATGGATGATTTTTAAAATCTTGTACATGTGAAAATTTTTCTTTTAATTTAAAAAAATTTTTTTTCAACAAAATAAATTATAAAAATTTTTAAACGTCGGCTAATTTAATTTTAATTTTTTTTCTTTCACGAATTTTTTATCATAAAACAAGCATAGTAAAAAAAAGTTTGAAAATGTTAATTTTTCACCTAGTTATGGCCCAAAATAAGGTTGACCCCACTTGTAAATAATTATCAAATATCTTTTACTTTATTTAATAAATTTTATAATTTTTATTTCATCAGGCCAGAAGTTTTTCAACATTTATCAGATGAAAATAATCCAGACAGTGTTCGTGAAAGTTTGTTCCGGCTGGAGTATGAAGAGTGGTACCGGCATTACTATAGAGTTGCTGTTAAAAATGCAATGACAATGGTATCAGAAGCTTTGCCGGCTCAGCATCACCATGAAAGGAATAAAGTTTTGGGAAAATTACAAAAATTTCTTCACGAAGATGTCTTTTTTCGTACAATGTGTGAACTAGCATCCACCCGAGGACCATTTACTGTTTTTTGCCACGGTGATTGTTGGACCAATAATTTTTTATTTTCAAATTCTGATACCGACGCTGAGGTAATTTATTTTTTTGGTAAATATTTTCAAGTGGGGTCACTATTTTAATTTTTATTTTTTGAACGAAATTTCTATTTGATTTTTTTGATATATTAAAAAAAAATTGAACAATTAAAAAAAAATTGATTATCACAATTTTAACAATTTTCAAAAAAATTTATAAATTAAAAAAGAAAAAAGTTGAATATCACAATTTTCAAAAAAAATTATATAATCCAAGATTCTACTGAGTATAATTCAAATTGTACGGGATATTTTTTCGGATTATATCGTGTAATCTAACGCGGTATAACCAGAAAAATTACTTGGTCAAATCGGAGATTACACTGAGTATAATATGGGAGAATATGCAGTGTAATTTTGTTCTTTCCGGGCACTCAAGCGTCACAAAAAAAAAATGTTGACTTTTTGTTAGATTTCACTCAACAAGAAGTTAAAAAATTAATAATCTTCAACTTAAATTCAACAAAAAATAATTTGTACTGCTTGGGCACTTGTAAATAATTACCGCCTTTTTTTTTTGTAAATAATATTTGTATACAATTATGTTCGATATTCCAGGCCGTTTATCTCGTTGATTTTCAACTACTGCGTGTTGGGTCATTAGCATTGGATTTAGTAAATTTGTTGTATTGTTGTACATCTGGAGAAGTAAGAAGAGTTCATATGAATTCATTACTGCTTCATTATCATCAACATTTGATGGAAGCTTTAAACACATTGAACCCTCAGCAATCTCGAGAATCTTCTGTTACTTGGGAGCTGTAATAATGATTATTATTTATTCTGATAAAATTAAAAATTAAATTATATTAATAATCAAACTTACGAATAATTATTGTAGATTAAATGAAGAGGTACGAAAATGTGGACGCTTTGGATTCGGAATAGCGCTGGATATTCTTCCAATCAGTACATGCGACAGCGACAATGCGCCTGATTTGTACGAAGGCGCTGAAGGTAATGCTGAAGAAGTTCGTAATCCTCGAGCACCACCTCCTGGTGGCGATGAATGCGCTCGATTGATGACTGACTTAGCTCTTGAATTAATTCAAAATAAATCTCTGTAACTAAATTATGTTGTCTATTATCATTGTCACAATTAGTAATTATTTATTTAGAAAGGAATTAAATTTGTTAATTAATAATTCTATACTCAAATACTTCACTGTATTATTTTATTTATAATAAAAATTTCTATAACTAATAATCAATCAAATCTTAATAGTAACACTTTGAATATTAGGTGAAATAATAAAATGGAATTTCAATGACTATACAAATTGTTTTCATTTTTTTTTTTTTTATTAACGAAGACTTGATTTCCTCTGTTTTAGAATCGTCAAAATGTTTGTTAATTTTTTTTTTTTTATTTTCCCCACCTTGATTGCTAACAATTGTAATTTTAATAATAAATAAAAAAAAATTTATTAAATAATAATTCAAAATCATATAGCAGTGTCATACATATATATTTTTAAATCTTGTTTAATAATACTTAAATAATCCAGTATCAAAATTTTATTTTTGTGTCAGTAAAACGTCAACTTTAATTATCATTAGAATGATAGTCATTGCAATTGCGCATAACCATTAAAATGACTGTCAATATTTTTCTTCATTTTTTGCTGATAATAACAACGCCAAAAAATATTTCCATCAAATCAATTTTAACTAAAAATTGGAATTTTACATTAAAAAAAAAAAAAAACAAAAAAAAAAGAAAAAATATATAAGAAAATTATATAAATCTTCAGACCTTAATGACTTGAAAAATTGTTAAATATTTAATACAAAAATTTTTTGACGCATTGACGCAAAATTTTTTACTGTTTTGAAAATTATTAGTTCTGTAATAAATAAGTTGTTTATAAATTATGAAAAAATTATCAGATATCTTAAAAGTCTTTGAGATAATAAAAAACAAAAAAAAAAGAAAAAATATATAAGAAAATTATATAAATCTTCAGACCTTAATGACTTGAAAAATTGCGATACTAACAGTCGTAATTCGTTTACTAATTACTAATTATTACAACAACGCTGGACGCGTTTAAATTAATTAAAAGATAAAAAAATATTTATACGACTGATTTAAAATTTTGTTCCATTTAAATTGATACAAATTACACTTGTTGTGGAGGCGTGTGAGGAGGCGGTTGTGGTTGAGCTTGAGGACTTGGTGGTTGTTGTTGCTGTTGTGGTTGTGGTGGTGGTTGGGGCTGAGGAGGTTGCTGCTGCTGTTGTGGTGGCTGAGGTTGGGTTCCAGGTTGCCAAGTTGGATGTTGACCCTGCTGTTGTTGCTGTTGCTGTTGCTGTTGTTCTTGAGCTATCCGCTGATGAGCCTGTTGTCTAGCACGAAATTCAGCGGCTTTCAGCTGCTCTAAATGAAACTGTTGTCGCTCTGTAATAAGCTGCTGTCTCTGATACTCAAGTCCTTCGCGTTCGCGCTCCATCGTTGTCTCCAGTTCTTCAAAATGACGAAGTTTAATTTCCAGTTTCTTCATCTGGGTTTCAACTAACAAAGCAACCAGTGATTTTATCTTGCGTTCTTCAACGGCTGCTAGATGTTTGGCTTTTACCGCAGCAGCAGCCAGAGCAGCAGCTGCAGCAGATTGCAATTGGGCATCACGAACAACTTTGTCTTTCTTTTCCTTGGCTTCTATTTCTTCTGGATTATCATTTATCTTTTTAGCCTCTGCGTCAGACTCTTTAACATCGATGTCCATTTTTTCAGGCTGATCGCTTCTCTCTGTATCAGCTGTTTCTTCTTTTTTGGGAACAATAGGTGCAGATATAGATTCATCGCCTTCTCTCTTTTCAATGCTTTCGTCTTTTTTGCCTTCAGATGTCGCGGCGGATGGAGAAGTTGCCGTAGCACCAGGAGTTGAGCTAGCCGAAGCATCTTCTGGTGGCTCTGGTGGACCAGTACCAGCAATACCAGATTGAGCTAATCCAGCTGCGGGATCAAACTTACCGTCAGCGTTGGCGCTTGCTTGAACGTTTTTGAGATGTTGATCCAAAAGAGCTGCAGGTACTTGATCTTTAATAGCAGCAAACTCTTCCATAGCTGCTTTAGCAGCACTAGCAGCAACTCGTGGATCGACGACAGACGCAAGGAAAGCGACAGTGCTCATAACCGGGTTCCCAGCCTTTGAGAAGGGCACCGGTTGATAGGCCAAGGGTCCTAAACCCTCGGGTCCACCTTCTTCCAGGTAAGGATCTTCAATAGGAAGACGCAAAAAGTGAAGAATACACTCGTCTTGAGTCCGGGAACTCACATGTTCGCATACTTTATTCCAGTCATCTTTATGCAGCTCCAATCCTTCGAGCAAAAGCAAAGTTTCTTGCTCGGTCCAATCTCGAGTCGCTCCAGCAGCTTGTTTGTTTTTCAAAACAGCAGGTTTTCTTGCATACTGATCGATCTTCAATCCGAAATTAGCCATAGCTCCTACGGCTCCTTTTTCTTCCGCTGATACAACTGGTTTTTTCTCCAAATCCAGTAGAGTCTTGGCAGCAGATGGCTGCTGAGTCTTTGGTGGGTTCGGATTGACTGGAGCGAGGCCAGAGGGTGTATCAGACAACACGTGGAAGTGCGAGGTAGGCGGTGGACCCATCGGTGTTGGTCGCGACTCCGCGTCGACTTGATAGTTTATCAATCCCCACTGCTCTAAAAATGCATGGACGCGCATTATCGCACATACATCACCAGCCAAATTACGCCGGCATGCTGTTGAAGTTATATATTCAGTTGGATTTAGTCGGTAAGTGTCGATCATAAAGTTTCTGTAAGCCAGATAAATCTCCGGAGTCTTTGATTTATTTTTTCCATTGAAGAATTCTGAGAGAGCCCGTTTTTCGATTGTGTGAATTGAGTTGTAGTCAAACCAAGCAGAATAACTGGGAACGACAATGTGGTGAGTTTGCTCAGTTACATTGTCTTCAGGTTCGTCTTTTCCATTATCACCACGTTCTTTGCTTGTGTCTCGTTCTTCGCGATCTTGAGTACCCTGAGACCCTTTCTCAGACTCTATTGGCTCGTCGAGATCCGCCATGTTACCAGATTTCAGAGGCTGGAGTTCGTTGTCTTGCTTTTTATTCGATGTAAGACTTCCCGTGGAACCACCACCGGATCCAGAAAGCGGAGCGTTTGTCGGATTAGACATCACCTCAACGATTCTTGGCTCTGCTGGTGGGTCTTCCATGCCTTGAGTAAGATCTTCCTCTTCGTCTACACCACCACGAGTTTTCTTGGGCGTCGCGACTGCAGATGTTCCAGCTAAGCCAGCTGGACCACGACCGCTCTTACGTTTGCCTATTTTTGGAGGAGGACTCGGAGATCTTTTTCGTTTTTGTTTCTTGGCTGAGGCTGGTGGAGGCGCTGAAGGTGGGGCCATCATGTCTTCGACAGACAGCCTGTATTTATGAATACGTTTCTGTCCGTTGTCGTCAACCTCGTAATCTTCTTCGTTCATCCACTCGTTGTACTGATCAAGATCAAGAGCCCATGTTGCAGAAACTTTGTAGGTCGACTTTGGTGATGGACCGCCCAATCCACCCTCGGGAAAATCCAATGATAAATCAAAGTTTACCCAGGAGTCGTAACTGTCTGGGAAATAATACCAATGAAGAAGCACAGAACGATCGCGACGTAAACATGGCCGGGCGTATTCTTCTTCCATTGGATCTACCGGTGGGTAAATAATGTGTGTAGCCTCGGCTTCATTTTCAGCTATAGTACCTTGATGACGACGTATATTTTCTTTTACTTTCGACGCCGTAGCTTTGTCTACTTCGGGTCTGATGTAAACACATGGGACAGTTATACATCGGTTTTGTATCAGAGCACGTTCAATAGCTATCAGCATTTCTATTATACGATCTAAACGTGAAGTTGACTAAACAGAAAAAAAATTCATTTAATAATTATTAAAAATTATGACACTGAAATCAACAGACATCTTACAAATTTTTAGATTTTTATCATGTTTAAAGGGGATAGCCACTGAAATTTAAAAAAAAAAAAATTTTTTTTTTTCATTAAATCAAAGTTTATACATTTAAAAATATGTATATAACGTAAAAATATTTACAAAAAATTTTTCAACCGCAAATTATCGTAAAAATTGGGCTTCAATGCTCTTTAAATATTTTCTATTCATGCATTGCATTGCATTTTTAAAAAAAAACGAACAATTTAAAAAAAAATTAATTATCACAATTTTAACAAATTTTCAAAAAAATTTATAAATTAAAAAAGAAAAAAGTTGAATATCAAAATTTTTGAAAAAATTACATAATCCAAGATTCTACTGAATATAATTCAAACTATACGGGATATTTTTTCGGATTATATCCAGTATAATAAAAAATTCCACTTGCAGAAATTGAAAAAAAAAAAGTATGCGCGAATTTTCAAAAAAATTTTTTTTTATCATGATTAAATTGTGATAAAAATTTTTAAAATTGTCAGATGTCTGCTGATTTCAGTATCATTAAAAATTTTAAACTAGAAAAATTTTTAAACATACTTTTCCAACAGGAAAATCGAATCTCCGCCATCCTTGCTCCTGTTTGAATCTGTATGCTGTCGCAAATATGTGACAAAGTCCTCCATTGGGTTTAAAATCAAGAAAACATTTCATCTGAATAAAAAAATAATTTTTTTTATAAGTATACAAATTAAAGAATTTATTTAATTTTAATATTTAGTAATATTAAGAATAAAATAAAAAATGCTTACGGGAAGCCTTGCCATAGGTGGCTTGGAGACATTTTTCCCAAGATTATCTTCTTGAAATTGAATTAACTGAATTATCAAAGTAGACAAACTTTTGTTGGTCGGTGGATCTGTTGTAACATACTGAAAAATAAAAATATTATTACTTTTTAATTTCTATCAAAATTGAAATATCGTTTGAAATAAAGATGGACTTGTTTTGATTGTTAACGCTTGATGTCTCTGAAAATGTCGATTAAAATTATTTCGGTGTTTTAATGGAATTTTTTTTTAATAATCAAAAAATTGGTAAGCTAAATAAAAAGTTGAGTTAATTTAAATGAAAGCCCGATAAAGTAAAGCAAAATATAACCTAAGTGAGTAGTTTTTATTAATATTTAGATTTATAAATGCTTGGAAATAGAATGATAGGGGTTGGGACGCCGGTTTTGTTCGTACCTTTTTGCAATTTTTCAAAAGCCATTGCTTCACTCCATCAAGCTGTGCTAATACTTCAGCGGACTCAAAAAATTTAACATTAGGTCCGCCGTCTTTTTTCGGTTGAAGAGTTAACATTTTTCACAAAATTATTATTAAATTATAAAATTATTTGGAGTCACACCACGGTAACAATGCTGTTTCACCCGCAAACATCACTGTTAACTTTACATACTATAGTATGAAGTTGGCTTTTCATACTGCTGACGGGTTCAGACGCCATCTTATTGTTAAGTTTCATTTTTATGTATTCAAGTTTTCATTTTATTATTTATAATTGTTTATAATTTAGAGTGAAAAAAAAATTTCAGTATTAATTTATGCAATTTATTTTTATTTAATTAACTAAAGTTTTTTTTTTTTATTAGAATTCTATTTTTTATGAAAATTAGCCTTAAAATAACGCGCGCCATTTTAATCCACTTGTGATTGTTGACAAATGTTCTTTTTTTTTTTTTTTAATAAAAAAAAATATTTTTTTTCAATTGTTACAATTCATATTTGTAAAAAATTATTTAAAATTTAATTTGATTATATAAAATTATTATTGAAATTTAAAAAATTTGAAATAGTTGGTAACATTGATAAAAATTAATTTTTTTTAACCTTTTAAAAAAATTACACGTTGATTTTTGTGAATCTAAATACATAATTGTTAATTGTAAAAAAAATAATTGTTAATAATTATTGAGATCCAATTGAAAATTACATCAATGCGTTATCCTAAACAAGGTAAGTCAATTTAAAAGATCTAAAAACAAATTCTTATTTATGTGACACTGAAGTTGACAAACATTAGAAATTTTTTTAGAATTTTTATGAAAATTAACTCAGCTGATAGTTGATAATTTTAAGAATTGTTGTAACAAATAAATTATGGCAAAAAAAAATTTATAAAAAAAATTGGCATTTAGAAATTTAAAAAAAACTACAAATGCAATTTTTTAAAAATAATTTTTTGGAGCAAATTTATTTGTTAAAAAAAAATTAAAAAATTGTCAAGTGACAGCTAACTTTAATGTCACAGAATTTTTTATCAATGAAATTATTGATGACACTGAAGTTAATAATAATAAAGTTAGCCGACATTTTTGATTTTTATATTTTACTCAATTTATTATAACTAAAAAATATTTTTAAAAAATCGCACTAATAGTTTTATATTTAAAAGCTTTAAATTAAATGAAAATTAATTTAGCAGATATTTAATAATTTTTTTAATAGATAAATTATGGTAAAAAGAAGAAAAGAAAAAATTGACATTTAGAAATTAAAAAAAAATAAAAAATGTATTTGTCAATTTTTTTTGCCATGATTTATTTGTTAAAAAAATTCTTAAAATTATCAAATACATGCTAAATTAATTTTCATAATTGAAAAAAATTGGTGAAAATTTTTAGAAGGATTTTTTTTATTGTTATTGATTAGTTATAAAGTTTAAAAAAAATGACAACTTCAGTACAATTTATTTATACAAAATATTCAAGATTATTTATTTATTCCAGATGAGACAATCATGTCTGACAATGACAATGTTGATGTAAACGAGGTTTTTGAAAATTTACTACTAGCTGAGGACATTGCCGAAAAATCTGGTTTTGATGAAGGAGTTGAAGCGGGTAAAAATCAATTATTAAAAGGCTATCATCTAGGATATCACAGAGCTAGTGTTTTAGCAGCTCAATTAGGATACTACAGTGGAGTAATTGAATATTGTCTGCATGAAAAAAATTTTTCTGCCAAAGTTTTGGAACAAGCCAAGAAATTGAAAGATGAGATCAGGAAGTTTCCTAAAGACAATGATGAAACTTTTGATATTGAACAAGGCTTAGAAAATATTAAAGTTAAATTTACGAAACTTTGTTCGCTAGCGAAAATTAATTCAGCTTACCCAGAAGCTGAAAAACTCGATTTTTAATTAAAAAAAAATTGTATTATATATTTTTTTATAATCTTCTATAAAAATATTTTAAACATGGATTGCTACGATGAATTGTTTGGTGAAATATTATCTTTTATTGATAAGTACGAAGATTTAATAAATTGTCATTTGGTTGATTTTATTACTGACAATCTTTGGGAAAAATGTTTGCCCGTTGCTTTGAAAAATGAGCTAGAAGAACTGGAAAAAAAAAATTATAATTTGACTGTCTACAGTCATATAAATGAAAATTGTGAATTAAAAAATTTTATTGAGAAAATTAATTACTTAAACTTAAAAAATAATCCTTATCTTTTAAAACTTGAAGACTTATCTGTTTTATCTGATAATAAATTTAGCTGGAATGAATTTTGTAACAAAAATAATGACAATAATAGTAAAATAAAACAAAATTTTATGAAGGATAAAAAGAATTATGAAATTGAAGTTTTGACAAAAGTAATTGGATATTTGTCAAAAATAAATTCGAGTTTAGTAATTGACGTTGGAGCTGGTAAGGGTTACCTAGGTACAAGTTTGTATGAAAATTACAAAATCCCAGTAGTTGCTATTGATTCATGTGAATCAAGACACAAAAGTGCAATCAGTAGACAAAAATTACTATTGAAAAAAACACACAAGTCTTATCCTCTGGTAATATTATTTTTATAAAATCATGAGTATGAATTATAAATAAATGCCCAATTTTTTAAACTAAATTTTCAATTTTAGGTCCAGCATTCAATCAATTACATAAATGAATCAACAGACTATTCAGAATTAATAAAGTCGTCACTTCCAGACTACAATGGTCAGGACAATTATCTTCTTGCTGGACTGCATACTTGTGGATCATTGGCTGGAGCAATGATAAAGGGATTTTTAAATTCTCCGAGTCTTAAAACTCTTTGCGTTGTTTCATGCTGTTATCATTTAACCGAGGAATGTTTTACTAAAAATTGTAAATTCACGAAAAATGCACGCATGCTTGCTCAACAATCAGTCGAAAGAGTGTCTAAAAAATCTGAACCGTATTCTCCTTCTTTATTTTACCGGTCATTACTTCAAGTACTTTTTCAATCTTTAGGTAAAAATGTAATATTTACTACAATCATTTATATTATTGAGAGACTAAGCAAAATTTTATGGCCAATGTATTTACATGATAAAATGGGTTTTTACGGTTAAATTTGGTATCGTTGGAAAAGTCTTGACTTAGAGTTATGCCTTTTCAAGGTTTCATTTCATTTTAACCGATAGTCAATTTATTGTGATAAATTTTTAGCCTGCATTCGAAAATGCTCTATCTTTAGATACATAATTAAGAAATGACCTTGTATCTTGTGAACTATTGACATTTTTAAAGATATAAGCTCACCTCGATATTATACTCATCGAGACCTTTCATTTGAGTACCCACATCAATTTTTCATATAT
>JZSA01004591.1:0-11671 GCA_000956155.1 Cotesia vestalis | reverse complement strand
TATCTTAAATATCAATCATGTCGATGTGTTTAATGTGTAATCTTAATCTATACTTTTATTATCTACGAAAATATAATTTCATATAAACAATTGAGATATACTTGGGAAATGCTATAAATAAAAGCCTTTATCAATAAGAAGCTCAGATACTCATTGAACTCGGGCCACACAATTTATTCGAATTTAAATATAATAAAATATATAATTACTAGTTTAAATAAAACAATGCAGTCTTTGAAGCGTTGCATAATTTCGGGATCTCGAGATGCGAAACAAGTAAATCGATTTATCAGTACAGCGCAACAAGAGATAATTAAACGGGATGAACAGTTTGCCGGTCCGCACTTTAAACCTTTACCGGTGGTTTTATCTAAAGGTGAGGGTGCATTTTTGTGGGACATTGACAATAAAAGATACTATGACTTTCTCGCGGGGTTTTCGACCTGCAATCAAGGTCACTGCCATCCACGATTAGTTAAAGTAATGAGAGATCAATGTGGTAAATTACATCACGTTTCAAGAGCATTTTTTACGGAGCTTCATGGTGAGCTAGGAGAATATTTGACACGACTATTTGGATTTGATAAATTTATCCCGATGAATACTGGTAAAAAATCCAAATTTTTTTTTTTAATTAAAATTAAAAAAATAAAATATTATTTCTATAAATAAATTTTATTTGCAGGAGTTGAAGCCGGAGATTTATCAATAAAATTAGCGAGGCGCTGGGGTTATCGCGTTAAGAAGATACAGAAAGATAAAGCAACAGTATTGTTTGCTAAAAATAATTTTTGGGGTAGATCAATAGCAGCAGCTTCAGCCTCTACTGAGCCTTTATGTTTCACGGACTTTGGACCTTTTGTACCTAACTTTGAAAAAATTCCCTACGATGATTTAACGGCGTTGGAAGATGCCTTGAAAAATAATCCCAATGTTTGCGCTTTTATGATGGAGCCTATTCAAGGCGAGGCTGGAGTTAAAATTCCTAAAGTAATTTTTTATAAATAATATTTATTAACAATTGATTTATTTATTTACTTATTTTTTTGCCTTTTGAGTAGGATGGTTACTTGAAAGGTGTAAGAGATTTATGTACCAAGTACAATGTTCTCTGGATTGCTGATGAAGTCCAAACAGGACTCGGTAGAACTGGGCACCGACTAGCTGTCGATTATGAGAACCAAAAGCCTGACATTTTAGTTCTGGGTAAAGCTCTTTCTGGCGGAATATATCCAGTATCTGGAGCTCTTTCATCTAATGAGGTAAATAAGTTTAGTATTATTAATTGTTAGATTAAACTAGCAAACTTTCAGTCACTATATGAAAGCTGTGACTTGTGAACTATAAATAAACAAAAATTTTGCTTAATTAAATAATGACTTTAGTTAAATTACACTGTACTTTTTTAACTGTTGACGTTTTTAAAGATATAAACTCATCTTGATGTAACACTCATCAAGAGCTTTCATTTGAGTACCCACATGCATTTTGATATATTTTTCATATATACATATATATAATATATATAAATATATGAAAAATTGATGTGGGTACTCAAATGAAAGGTCTCAATGAATGTGATGTCGGGGTGAGCTTATATTTTAAAAAATGCCAGTAGTTGACAAGATACGACGTCATTTCTTAATTATTGATATTTTTAAAGACATAAGCCGATCCTGATGTTACACTAATCAAGAGCTTTCATTTGAGTACCCACATGCATTTTGATATATTTTTCATATATACATATATATAATATATATAAATATTTGAAAAATTGATGTGGGTATTCAAATGAAAGGTCTTGATGAGTGTAACATCGGGATGAGCTTATATCTTTAAAAATGTCAATATTTCACTAGATAAAAAGGTAATTTCTTAATAATGTATGTAATATAGATTATGTAATTTAATATTAAAATTTTACGTACTTTAAATAATAGATAACTTCTCACCTGGACGCTGGTTCCCATGGAAGTACATTTGGAGGAGGTCCTTTGGCTTGTGCCGTAGCTCTAGAGGCGGTTAAAATCCTTGAAGAAGAAAAACTCGCGGAAAATGCTGCAAGACTTGGAAAAATAGTTAAAGAAGAGTTGGAGAAAATTCCAAAAGACATTGCTAGTGAATTCAGAGGACGGGGATTACTTTGTGGAATCCAAATTAATAAAGAGTTTGCAAATGGATGGGATGTTTGCTTAAGACTGAGAGACAATGGTGTACTGTCGCGACCCGCTCATGGACAATTTTTAAGAATTTCTCCGCCTTTGGTTATCAAAGAAGATCAACTTAGAGAAGGACTTGAAATTATTAAAAATACTTTGCTCAATTATTAAATACTGAAAAAAAAAAAAAAATTTTTTTTGATTAAAAAAATATTTTTTCTTCTTATAAAAATTTATATTCTGCTTAAAAATGTAGTTAAAAAATTTTTAACAATTGTATGCAATAAAAAAAAAAATTAAGTAACATCATTATGCTTTTTTAAATGTCTTTTAAGACTGAAGGCCTGAGTAAACATTTGATCACACTGCATACATTTGAAATTTTTAACTGAAGTATGTAAATTAACATGTCTTTTTAAATGTGATGACAATTTAAACCGTTTACCGCACAATCGACACTGATAAGGTCGTTGATTGTCATGAGAAGCTTCATGATTTTTCAAGTGACTAGATTGTGAAAAAGCTTTATTGCATAATTTACACACAAATGGCTTAACTTTTGTGTGTATTCTCAAGTGTTCTTTGTAATTACCTTTTTCACTGAAAGACTTGCTACAATACTCGCACTTGTGAATTTTTATTCTCTTGTGAATTCTCATATGAACTTTAAGATTATATTTTTGACTAAATACTTTATCACAAATCTCACAGTTAAATAAATCTTTTCCACTGTGTAATTTTAAATGCAGCCGTAAATTTTTTTTTATACTAAATTTTTTACCACAAATTGAACATTCAAATTTTTCAGAATTCAAATCAGCATTTCCATTATTTTTAATCTCATTTTTATTATTACCATTTGAATTATTAATACTGTGAGTTTTTAAATGTTCTACCAAATAAGAAGGATAAGAAAAAGTTTTTTGACAAACATCACACCTATGAACGTTAGATCCCGTGTGTAATCTTACATGAGCGTTCAATTTACTCTTTGAAGTGTAAGCTTTGTCACAATTGACACACCGAAATGGTTTCTCGCCAGTATGGGACAATTCGTGAGTTTTTAATTTCGACTTTTGCGCAAAAGTTTTATTGCATGTCAAGCATTTGTGTTTTTTATCAAGCTCGTGTTCAGAATTTATTTGTACAGGTAAATTTCCATTACTTGCTAAATTTTCTTCATTGTTCAGAGCTTGATCATCGTTTAGTTGATCAGAAAACCTCGGGAATGGAATTATGTGATCTGATAAATTAGAGGAAGAATTTTGTATCTCCAAATTTGTACTGACTAAATTGTTGGTTGTTGGATCAGCTGACCCAAGGTTTAAATTTTCGGAATAGTTGAAGTCAATTGATGGATTATGTCGCGGATAAGCAAGATCTATCGCTTGGAAACTCAAATTTTCCGCAATTGGATTAGAATCATCTCCAATTTCTATGCTGTCGCAAGAAGTGTCTTCATTATTGGCACAGTGAGATAAATTGTGACTGATCAGCTGATTTCTGTCAGGAAATGTGTGATTACAGAGAGAGCAATGAAGAGCGCATGCTGGTCTGTCATTTTTTCTTGATAATTCTGCTGCTGCTGGCAATGGGCTGGGTCTACTTAAATTTACAATTGATTCATGATTATTGTCAATTACCGACGAAGAAATTGAAGTATCTGAATTAAAGTACGGATTTTGTGCTTCGACGATATGCATGTGCGAAAGAGAACCCGCGTCTTGAGCAAAAGGATTGTGCAAGCGACTGTGAGTTTGTAATTCCTGATAGTTCATAAACACAGCTCCACAGTCGCTGCATTTTAGTGTTTTCTGAGAGCTTTCAATTGGAGTTAATCCGTGATTCTGCTGATACAACTTGCAACCTGATACAGTAGTATAATTTGCGAGTCCTGAAACCTGTTGATAATACTCAAAGTTAATAAACACATGTATAATATTAAAATGAAGTTAGCCGACATTTCAAAATTTTTTTAAATTTTTTATTGAAAAAATTATGAAATTAAAGTTAGCAGTTTTGGTCAATTTTTAATTTTTTTTTAACAAAAAATTTGTTTGAAAAATTACTTTTTTAATTTTTTAAAATTTCTAAATGTCAATTTATTTTTTCTAATTTTTTTTGCAATAATTTATTTGTTAAAAAAATTCTTAAAATTATTAAATGTCTGCTAAATTAATTTTCATAAAAATAGTAGTCGCTAAGGACCCTAGAGGTTGACACGACTTTAAATAAATAAAATAAAAGGAAAGAAAAAAAAAAATTTCATAAAAAATTTCAATTAAATAATTAAAGAAAAAATTTCACCTGTAAAAAACTTGAAAAACTATAAGAGTAATTTTTTAGAAATAACTTGTTAGTTGTAATTTAATTAATAAAAAAAAAAATCAAAAATTTTCAGACATCTACTAACTTCAGTGTCATTGTATAATTATTATTTTAGAATAGATTAATAAAATTACCCGTGCTGCTGCTTGTCGCAATGCTCTGTCAGCCGCTCGACACTGCTCTCGAAATAAAAGAGCTGACTCTGCTCTTGTCACGCAGCGGTCGCATAATTTTTCCGGCAATCCATCTCCCTGCCACACCTGAATCAATGTTAAGGATTTATTAGTAATTTTATTATTTACTTTTGTTATTAAAAAATTATATTACCTCTAAACAAGACAAAGATCGTAATTTCGCAGCAAGTGACGTCTCAGCTGGACCAACAAACAGACAAATCATTTTTTTTCCATCTTCTCTTAAACAAGTTCGACATAGTTTACTGATATTTTCACTATCTATTTGTTTTGTAACAATAAACATTGTTGAAATTTTACATATAATTTATGGTCAAGATATTGTATGAAGTGAAAATTTTTTAATTGAAATTACTGAATGGAATATAATATTGAAGTTGACAGACATTAAAAATTTTCCTAGAATTTTATGGCAATTAAATTATTATGAAAAAAATTTAATTAAAAAATGCCACATGTAAAAATTAATAAAAATTACAAGTGAAAATTTTTAGAAGCATTTTTTTATTATAATTGATTTGTTGTAAACATTTTTAAAATTGACAGCTGACAGCTAACTTCACTATCATATTTAAATACTGAAAACATAATCAAATACTTGTAAATATTTATTTTGTGTTTTATGTTAATTAATGTAAACAATCAAATTCAGAGTGTCACTATTCTCCATAATGGTAACATAATAAAAAAAATATATGACAAGTTTTATTTAACGTCGCTAGATGGCGCTACAATGTTGTTTATCACGTCCAGTCTTTAGTTAAAATTTACAATACTGAAGTTAGCCGTCAACTGTCAATTTTAAAAATTTTTTATGACAATAAAGTTAGCTGTCACTTGACAATTTTTTTTAACAAATAAATTTGCTCCAAAAAAATATTTAAAAAAAATTGCATTTTTAGTTTTTTTTTAATTTCTAAATGTTAATTTTTTGTGAAAATGAAGTTAGCCGACATTTCAAAATTATTAGAAATTTTTTTTTTTAATTTCACTTAAATAATTAAAAAAAAAAAAATTCACATGTAAAAAACTTGAAAAACTATAAGTGCAATTTTTTAGAAATATCTTTTTAGTTGTAATTTAATTAATAAAAAAAAATTAAATATTTTTAGACGTCTGCTAACTTCAGTGTCACATTTTTTTTGCCATAATTTATTTTTTACAACAATTCTTAAAATTATCAACTATCTGCTAAGTTAATTTTCATAAATTTTTGTAACTAATTAATTATAATAAAAAAATGGTTCTAAAAATTTTTACTTGTAATTTTTATTAATTTCCACATTTAAAATTTTTTAATTAAATTCTTTTATAATATTTTCATAACTAAAAAATTATATGACATTAAAACTAAAAAATATTTTTAAAAAATTTCACGCATTAATTTTCAAGTTTTTTTACAATTGAAAATTTTTTTTTATTTTTTTGTAATCATTTTTTCATTAAAAAAAAAATTCTAAAAATTTTTAAATGTCGGCTAACTAATTTACATTAAAAATTAATGTGCTGAAGATATGTGACGTATGATGATTTCTAGGATTTTTTTTTCAACAAGTAAATTATTATAAAAAATAAAACCAAATGTGAAAATTAAAAAAAATTATCACTGGAAATTTTTAAAAGCATTTTTTTTATTGTAATTAATTTGTTATCAAAATTTAAAAGATTTTGACAGTTGTCAGCTGATTTCAGTGTCACAAAATGACATATGTCGGCTAACTTCTGCTGTATGAAAATTAAATTTCTATAAAAAAAAAATTTTTTTAATTGTTTGCAGCTATGATTAAAAAAAAATTATTTCCTTCTTCGCCGACGACGCTTGGTTCTTTCACCGAGCAAATCACACTCCGGATAAAGTGCAGAACAGTCAGATCCACCCAATCCAAGAATTGACGCTTTAATCGAGTCAAACATTGCAATCCATGTTTTTTGTTTCAAAATTTGACCTGATATCCAACTTGTTCCCAAACTGTAATAAAATAATTATATAATTATTGGTATAAAAAAAATTTTGAAAAATTAACATCAAAATTAAGTTAGCCGACATCTAAAAATTTTTTATTTTTTTTTATTGAAAAAATCATTACTAAAAAATAAAAAAAAATTTAATTTCTAAAAAAAACTTGAAAAACTATACGTACAGTTTTTAAAAAATATTTTTTTGTTCTAATTTAATAAATAAAAAATTATCAAAAAATTAAAAACGTCAGCTAACTTTAGTGTAAAATTAATTATATCGCGTTCCAGATGCCATAAGGGCGTATAAAAATTTTTTTTTTCGGAAATCAACTTTTTTTTTGTATGAAACGTGAAGAAATTAAAAAAAAAATTTTTTTCCAAAGTAAAAAATTTTTTTGGACTTAGAAAAAAAAATAGGATTTTTACTATACATACGCCCTTAAAAAGCTTTTATAGCAAATCAATTACCATGAAAAATTTCCACTAGTTTTTTTTTTTTTTTTTTTTTTCATGCTAATTTAATTGCAACAAAATTATGAAAAAATTTCTAATGCCTGTAAATTTCAGTGTCATATTATATTTTATACCTCCAAATTGGTAGCCATAATCGTTGACTACTTGCTGTTTGTACAGAGTGTCTGTTATCTCTGCAGAGAGTCCACCGAAGACAACGACCCGAATCACTGTTAGCAACCATAATTGCTTCAATAGACTGAAGAACTCTA
The DNA here is from genome assembly GCA_000956155.1 of Cotesia vestalis. Taxonomy (NCBI): domain Eukaryota; kingdom Metazoa; phylum Arthropoda; class Insecta; order Hymenoptera; family Braconidae; genus Cotesia; species Cotesia vestalis. The sequence goes on along the minus strand of JZSA01004591.1, from coordinate 4,303 downwards.
TGAGAAAGCTCATTCAATTCTGCATTACTGTGATACGGTGAAGCGTTTCGTCGAAATCTTATTGGATCGTCAGTTACAACTGTCGTGGTTCCGGAATTCTTAACAAAAAATTTTACATTTTAGGTCAAATAATTAAGACAATACCTGTAAGATATCAATAGTTACTGTAATTGCCATGAGAAGTTGGATAATGAACAATCCAAAGGCTAAAAATGCCAAGGCAGTCAGCGCTATTTCGAAAAAATCTTTTATTGATAAATCTCCCTTGGATTTGTGGTGCGGAGCTTTAGGCCAGTATTCTTCTTCATCAAAGTGGCTGGCAGCGTGATAATGATGTTCTTCGTGAATCACCGGAACGACATCCTCATGGTGAGAATGATGCGGTGGCGGAGGAGGGTGATTTGAGGAAGAATGATGCTGCGGAGGGCCATTATGACTGTAATAATGCCCAGTTGGAGAAGAGATAACGTCATCTGGTGAATAATTCACTATTAATAGAGTATATTAAATAAATAAATAAATAAATATATATATATTATTCTTTTAGGTACCATAATCAGAAGAATCGTAGTGTGGACCAATCTTATCAGGAAAAACAGGCGCAGGCATTGCGTAGCCCGTTACTTCGCCGTCAAATTCTTCGATTCCGTGGACGTAATTTTGTCCGAATTTCTTGGATATTTTATTTTTCGGAGCATAATGGCGATATACGTCATTGAGAGTGGTAGTTCTTTAGATTTAACATAAAAGGTTTTAAAAATCAAATATTATATTACTGATAAAATATATATTAATATAAAGTAACTTACCTCTGAAGCCATTCTTTGTATTTACTGCTACCCTCGTCAGATAACATCTTGTCATGTACCGTCACATTGTCATCTCCTAAAAAATCAGGCATTGAATTTGAAGAGGTTGAATCTTGACGTCGTTTAACGCGTATCGATCTCATGTCTTGGAATATCCCTTCAGCCATAAAGCCGTGACACAAATATTCATTCATCCTTTTCCTGTTAAATTTATGAATAATTAACAGTCCTAAAAATTCACAATTATTATCAACTAGCAACCTTGCAGTCACTATGTGACTGCCGTGACTTGTTAACTATGAATAAATAAAATTTTGATTTATTAAGTGATAACTTTTGTTAAATTACACTGTACTTTTTTAACTATTAACGTTTTTAAAGATATAAGCTCATCCTGATGTTACACTCATCGAGAGTTTTCATTTAAGTACCCACATGCATTTTCATATATTTTTCAAATATACATATATATAATATATATATAAATATATGAAAAATTGATGTGGGTACTCAAATGAAAGGTCTTAATCAGTGTAACATCGGGATGAGCTTATATCTTTAAAAATGTCAATAGTTCTCAAGATACTAGGTCATTTCTTAATTATGTTAAATTGCACTGTACTTTCTTAAATATTGACATTTTTAAAGATATAAGCTCATCCCGAAGTTACACTGATCAAAAGCTTTCATTTGAGTACCCACATGCATTTTGATATATTTTTCATATATACATATATAAAATATATGTAAATATATGAAAAATTGATGTGGGTACTCAAATGAAAGGTCTCGATGAGTGTAATGCCGGGGTGAGCTTATATCTTTAAAAATATCAGTAGTTTACGAAATAAAAGGTCATTTCTTAATTATGTTAAATTGCACTGTACTTTTTTAACTATTGAAATTTTGAAAGATATAAGCTCATCCCAAAGTTACACTCATCAAAAGCTTTCATTTGAGTACCCACATGCATTTTCATATATTTTTCAAATATACATATATATAATATATATATAAATATATGAAAAATTGATGTGGGTACTCAAATGAAAGGTCTTAATCAGTGTAACATCGGGATGAGCTTATATCTTTAAAAATGTCAATAGTTCTCAAGATACTAGGTCATTTCTTGATTATGTATCTAGAAATAGAGTATTTTCGAAAGCAGCCTAAATACTTATCGTAATAAATCGACTATTGGTGAGAATGATGTGAAGCCTTGAAAAGACACAACTCTAGGTCAAGACTTTCCCAACGATACCAAATTTAACCATAAAAACCCATGTTATCATAGAAATACATCGCCACAAAATTTTGCTTATGCTTTTAATAATATAGATTAAAATCATGACAGTTGATAATACCTGTGATAATCCATCTGGTTGAACGCCGCTTCATATGTCCCATTGATTGTTTCTTGAACTGCACTTTTAACATTTTTATTTCTGTTTAAACTTGACAGTAAAAAAGTTCCCGGGAGAAGATCTGCTGACAGAATGTCTTCCTGACTAACACAAAAATCGTCACCGTCGTAATAACACTCGTCTTCCAGACTGTAGGTAGTAAATATAAACATAAAAATAAATAAAATAATCATTTTTTTATGGAAAAATAATTTATTATTTCAGTGCGAATTGAAGGAACTTTCTTCAGAAGAGTACTGTTAACAGTGAGTTACTCCCGTTAAAGAGACATCGCTGACACGCTGATGATTGTAATAATTGTTTTGTCCTCTGAATAATCACTGTCACCGTAACTGCACTTTATATAAATACAAACAGTAAGATACTTTTAAAATGACATTTTAAGTACATTAAAAATTATTTTTCGACGTTGGTTTTTTTTTTTTTTTTTTTTTTTTAGAATCAATAATGATGAATAATCTGAATAAGCACAGGGACAAAAAATTAATTCATAATCCCCTTACACTCTTTTCAGATCCGAGACCAATCAATTTACATTTAGAAATTCGACACCAATGATTAAATATGAGTTTATTAAAAACTACTCAGATAGCTCTTATAAATATTTTAGACGGTGGTAAATCGTAATAGTATATATAAGCAAGCGCTGTGAGGGATGATAGGACCTTTTGTTCCCTTGGAAACGTGCTCACCTGTCTAACATCTCTTCTTTTCGTGTATACGTGCTGTTTGATAGCCTAGCACTTGAAAGCTTACAACATTAATCGCCCTGTTTCCACAGAGGTGTTTTATCCCATATTTTTTCATAAATTCACTAAAAATAAATAATAGTCCGTGTTTAATGGACCTATTTAGGGGGCATTCAAACTGTAAATACGATTTTTTTTTATTGATTCATTTTTTTATCCGACAATATTATCAAAAAAATGTGATAGATTTATAATTTTCCTCAACTTCGTGTTTAGAAATATTTTTATGTTTGATTAATCACTTCTATATAATTGGAATGTCATCATTTTGATGAGTATATATAATAGTTTATTTTTATTGACAAGTTTTTGTTAGTACTTAGTATTACATCTTAGCACCCTGCAGGCTGAAAGAAAAAATTTATTTACGAGAGTGCTAAAAGATCGAATTCTGTTTAAAGCCATTAGCTCACCTGTACAATAAATTTGTTTTGTGATTTTTCATATCTGCAAACTACCAGTTACGTTTATGGGCGTTTACGTACAAGAAAGCATGCGCAGAAATTCACCAATCCTAAAATTTTATAAAATTAGGCAAGTATTTTTTTTTTAATTTATAACACTATTATTATTAGTATTATTATTAAGTTATTGAAAAAATAAAGAAAAAAATTGCATACTTTAAATTGATAATCATATTTTTAAAATACAGGAATAAAACGAAGAAAAGAAAAAATACACAGAAGATCAGAAGAATTAATCAAGAAGTACAATCAAAGATAAAATTAAAAAGAAGAAATAAATTATAACTAGCAACGATTTGCAGTCACTATGTGGCGGCCGTGACTTGTGAACTATTAATGAATAAAATTTTGTAAAGACTTTTGTTAAATTGCACTGTAATTTCTTAAATATTGACGTTTTTAGAGATATAAGCTCATTTCGAAGATACACTCATCAAGAGCTTTCATTTGAGTACCCACATGCATTTTCATATATTTTTTAAATATACATATATATAATATATATATAAATATACAAAAATTTGATGTGAGTACTTAATTAAAAGGTCTTGATATGTGTAATATCGGGATGAGCTTATATCTTTAAAAATTCCAATAGTTTTCAAAATACAAGGTCATTTCTGGATTATGCTAAATTGCACAGTGCTTTTTTAAATATTGACATTTTTTAAAATATAAGCTCATCCCGAAGTTACACTCATCAAGAGCTTTCATTTGAGTACCCACATGCATTTTCATATATTTTTCAAATATACATATATATAATATATATATAAATATACAAAAAGTTGATGTGAGTACTTAATTAAAAGGTCTTGATATGTGTAATATCGGGATGAGCTTATATCTTTAAAAAT
>JZSA01004590.1:0-26944 GCA_000956155.1 Cotesia vestalis | reverse complement strand
AAATGTGCAGAAATGCAAAAAAAAATTTTTCTTCAAACTAAAAATTTTTTTGGACTTAGAAAAAAAATAGAATTTTTATTATACGCCCTTATGGCTTTTCACTGGGACCTTTTGCCGGTATACGCTCTTATGATATCTGAAACGCGAAATATTATCGTGATTTTTTTGGATATTGTATTGGGCATTTTTACGTTTTCACTCCCCCTGCGGAATCCATCATGTTAGAATCTCATTTATCAGCGTCGTTTCTCTAACCATCTTCCATAGAAGTGCTAAATGTCTTTGCACACTCGTAAATCTTTTCTTACCTCTCGTCTTTCATAGAAACACTGATAGAATCCATCAGTTTTAGAAAAATTGTGTGACTTGGTCACACAGATTGATTTTCAGCGTCAATAAATTCAATTATTATTAAAAAAAAAAAATTTATGATCATCTTTGAATTGATTCTATCGATAATAAAATACTTAATTGTCTTTTTTTGAACGGCTTCTTAGAATAGAAGATAACAAAAAATTGTTGAGATGTTGGCTAAACACGCGACATCCGATTGTTTACTGATTGTTTGAACACCTTTAAGTTAATTATCGGAGTAAACTACACACACGACACAGCAATTTACGTATCTTGAGTGGCCTTTTTATGTTAATAATACAATAACGTTAAAAGAGACGCTGAAAATCCTAAATAAATATTTAATAACGATTGTTTATTTTTTTATTACATTGAAAATATCTTCAAATATAAACTTATGTACATATATCACGCGTTTTAAAGTGTATTAATAATTTCTTTGTGTGACATCTTTTATCCCGATATTTATTACTATAAGTAACTAATACGGAAATAATATATTTTCACACTTTAATGATAATCATCAAGCATATAGATTTACAGATGTATTCTTCTTTCTCATAAAATGTCACACAACATCCATTAAAAGTTCTCTTCTTCAAACATTAGATTTTTATTTAAAACTTTGCGTTATATGAAATCTTATTAACATGATAATTGGTCGCTCATCAACTCTAGGGTTCAATATTTACCTTGAATACAATATGAGATGTCTTAAAAATTATTTTTTTTTTTTTATTTTTTAATTTAAGCTCCAAAACCAAGTGGAAGAAGGTCGAGAAAACCTGGAATAGATCGAAAACCAAGACAAGCTTATAGTGCCAAACAATTGGAACGGCTTGAAGCTGAGTTTAAGGTATGACACTGAAATTTACAGATATTAGAAATTTTTTTATAATTTTATAGCAATTAAATTATTGTAAAAGAATTTTATTAAAAAATTTCACGTGTTAAAATTAAAAAAAAAAAAAAAATGGTGAAAAATTTTTTTTTGCAATTGATTTTTTATATAAAAATTGGAGCTGTCAGCAAACTTTAGTATCATGCTTAAGGGGCACAACCAATGAGACTGACAAGCCTAAAAAAAGCCGATTTTTGGGAATTAAAATTAAAAAAAAAATCCTGTATGAATTGTTTTAAAATTTTAAGGGTATATTAATACATATTTTGAGAATATACAGTTAAATTTTTGAAGAAAAAAATTAAATATTTTTTGAGTTACACGCGATCTCTGACGGCGTTCAAAAAAAGGTCCTCCACTGGTGATTCCGGCCTTCTCCATGGAAAAAACCGAAAAAAAAAAAATTCTCGTTAAACTAGAAGATATTGGCCGTACGATGACCCACAGTCGAAAAAAAATATCAAAAATTGACAAATTGGCGGCGTTTAAAAAAAAAAAAGTTGAATTTTACCCAAAATTTTGGTCGTTTTTGGCCTGCCAAAATTCGATTTTTGATCAGATCAAAAAACTAGAGGGTCATTATGTGGAGAACTATATACAGAACATGCAGAAAAAAATTTTGTATTGATCGGATCATTTGTCTTCGAGTAATCACTGCAGCAAATTCAAAAAATGCTGTTTAGAGAAAAACGCGTTTAAAGATAAAATGATCCTATTTCTACCTTCCGAGCGGCTACTCTTTAAATGGCGGTAACTCAAAAACTATTTGAGATATCGATTTGAAATTTTAATATGTTATTTTTAAAAGTACAACCTATCGATTTATAAAAAAAAATCGATTTTTTGAAAATTTCACACTGGTTGTGCCCCTTAAGTATCAATTTTTTTCTCATTTTTTTGCCATATTATTTTAAAATTAATTTTATTCTAATTTACAAGCATGTATGGATAACATTCACATTCCATGCTTGTAAAGGTGGACCATCTTAGGAACTCCGTCATCCCTCTTACGGCATTAAATAAATATTTTTCTTTCTAGATAAAATTTATTTTTTTTAAATTAATTTATTTGTTAAAATAATTCTAAAAAATTATCAAATATCTTTTAAATTAATTTTAATTGAGATATCGATTTGAAATTTTAATATGTTATTTTTAAAAGTACAACCTATCGATTTATAAAAAAAAATCGATTTTTTGAAAATTTCACACTGGTTGTGCCTCTTAAGGTTGAGAAAAATTTAAATTAATTGTTAAAAATTTGTCGTAGGTTGATAAGTATTTAAGCGTGAGCAAGCGAATGGAATTATCAAAAACATTGAGCCTAACAGAAGTACAAATAAAAACATGGTTTCAAAATAGGCGAACAAAGTGGAAAAAACAGCTGACTTCTCGATTAAAAATAGCGCAAAGACAAGGTATTTTTCCACCTGCATATCTTACACCTACGCAATATCCTCTGCTACCATACTACGCGTCACCTTTGATATTCAATTCTTCTTCATCTGACGAGATGATGTCTTCCTCAATTGTAGTCAATCAGTCAGTCTCCGAGGAAAGGCTCTAATTATTATTAAATTATTTTTATGCAATAAATGGTACCGCTAGAATTAAATAATCACATATATATCATTATTTCTTAAAAAAATATAACAATTATATTATAAGAAAATATTTATTTATAAAATATTCTAAAACAAGATGACATACCTTTCAATGTATTATAAATATTTATAAAAAAATTAATTACTGAATTAAATAACTCCTGATAGTTTTTTTCCATTAGCTGGGTCGCTATTTATTATATTTGGAATAAAAATACAGAGAAAGCCGGCAGCTGAAATATTTAAATAAAATAAATGATTCTATAAAATTAAAATAATATTTTTTAATTTACCTAGTAGATGTCCAGCAATAATTAATATCAGCGAGTAACAATAATGATTGATTAATTGGCCTACTAAGAAGCTTCCAACTAGCGCTCCTACTCTCCCACATAAATTTATAAGGAACGTTGCGCTGATCCTTTGGCATTAAATATTTTTTTTTTTTGTAATTAAAAGAGTATTAAATAAATTTAACTGATTATTTTTTTTACCTCAAATTAGTTGGATACTTTTCTATAGTAACAGAAGTTATAAGTACGATGCTTATTGAAGCTAGGAGTTCCGAAAAGGAAAAGACGATGAAATTCTCGGTTGAATTGTTTACCAGCAAAAAACTAGCTCCGAAAATTCCTCCAGAAATACAATAAGTAACTGCAAAGTAAATAGGATGTTATTAAAGTGTAAAAAAAATTTGGAAAATCCAAAAGTGCACGCCTCATAATCTCTTTTTTCATAATAAAATTGATTAAAATAAAATACAAATACTTTTAAATCTTTCGCGATATTGTCCACCTACACAGAAAAAAAAAATTAACTCGATTCGAGGAATTGTCTTGAATCAAGACGAAAAATTCTTGAATCAAGTAAAATTTCATTAAGTCAAGAATTTTTATAATCAAATCAAGAATATGAAACTCTTCAAAATTATATGCTTGATTCAAAAAAATTTTTTTTTCTGTGTAGAAAAAAAGAGATACTGCTCATATATTGTAAGCGATTCTTATTTACATAAATATTAATTTACACAGTAAACAATTTTTTGTCATTGTGTAGAGTGTTAAAATTTGTGTGGAGGATATTTCACTCATCCTTCCTAGTGTGTAGAATTTAATATTCCAGTGTGTTAAATCATTAAATCAACACATGATTTTTATCATTAAATTCTATGAGGCTGAATTCAGCAGACAGCTAATTTTGAAGAATTTTTAGATTAATTTTAACTTAATAGCTGTAAAAAAAATCTAAAAAATTGCATAGAAAAAACTTGTGAAAATTTACATATGCATTTTTTTATACTATTTCTTCTGTAACAAATAAATTGTTTATAAATTATTAAAAAATTATCAGATGTCTGCTAAATTCTACACAATACAGTGTAATATTTTACACACAAATTTTAACACTCCACACAATGATGAAAAATTTTTTATTGTGTTCAAACGATTAGTGGATTTTTAGTTTATTGCTAATTATAAATAAACTAAATTTAATTATACCGTGATCTCCGAAAGGAGTTAGTTTTAAATTATAAATTTTTGATTTTCTTTTAATTATTAAATTAAAACTAAAAAATATTTTTTAAAAATTTCACGCATTGTTTTTCAAGTGTTTTTACAATAAAGCTTTTTTTTTAATTTTTTTGTAATCATTTTTTCAGTAAAAAAAAATTCTAAAAATTTTTAGATGTCGGCTAACTTAATTTTAATTAATAAAAAACATACCGAGACACCATCTTAATCCGAATTTATGAACAGAAAAAATGGCTAGCAATGTCAGAGGAATCAGTCCTGATGCTAGAATTATATTATGCGTGTACGAAGCTGAGTGTAAATCAGATTCGCAATCAGCCTTCGACTCATTGTTTAATTGCGATAGTACTTGTCTAGAAATTGTACAAATAGATGCAGTTGTATTCGGAAATTGTTCCTCAAAAGTAGCAAACCGCTCAAAAACTTCTCCGTGCCAGATTAACATCGCGTAGTACGAAAACATAACACTATAAGCTATAATAACTCCAATCAATGTCATTTTTAAAAATTGTGGCTTCAATAAACTTGTTACTTGACTCCAATACTGTTTAATCATTTTACTGAAGATAATTTGTTTTGCTGTTTCATCTTCCGACCTGGTAAGTAGTTCATTAATTGTTTTGTTTTCCAGCTGCTTGAGTTTTTCCTGTAAAAAATTAGTTTTTAATTATAAATACTGCACAGAAAAAAAAATTTCGTAAACCAAGAAAATTGTAAGGAAGACCGAAATTATTTTGGAGCAAGAAGAAATTTTCTTGGCTTAAAAAAATTAACTTCGTTCAAGAAATTTTCAAGCTTTCTTAAAATTTTCTTGATTTAAAAAAATTTACGCTTGACTCAAGACTTTCTTTCTTTCTGTGTAGTGTGTGCTAAAATGTAACTTCCGTAATGGACCTCTTAAAATTTGAATTTTGAGTTCCGCTTTTAATAGGAGTTGTGTTTAGGCATTTTCTGACATATTTTGAGGGTAAGGAATTTATTTGATTTTCAGAAAATTTTTTAACCGGAGTTTTGTTTGGGCATTTCCGCTGAAATTTTAAAAAAATTATGACATTAAATTTAGCTGTCATAAATTTAAAAATTGTTAAAAAATGAACTTGTAGGAATTTTAATAAATTAAAAATGCAATTTTTTTTAAATAATTTTTTTGTTAAAAAAAATAAAAAAATTGTCAAGTGACAGCTAACTTTAATGTCATTCAAAATTTGGCCGGAAGTATACAAACAAAGCTTCTGTATGTAAATTAATTTAATCATATTAAATTTAGCTGTCACTTGACTGTTTTTTATTTTTTTTTAACAAATAAATTATTTTTAAAAAATTGCATTTGTAGTTTTTTAAAATTTCTAAATGTCAATTTTTTTTATAAATTTTATTTTTGCCATAATTTATTTGTTACAAAAATTCTTAAAATTATCAACTATCTGCTAAGTTAATTTTCATATTAATTCAGGAGATATTTAATAATTTTTAGAATTTTTTAACAAATCTATTATGGCAAAAATTAATAAGAAAAAAAAATTGACATCTAGAAATTTCAAAAAATTATAAATGCAATTTTTTAAAAATAGTTTTTCAGAAAAAATTTATTTGTTAAATAAAATTAAAAAACTATCAAGTGGCTGCTAACTTTAATGTCATAGCTCCGGTAAAAAATTCTATGAGAATCAAATAAATCCCTTACGCTGAAAATATGTCAGGAAATTCCCAAAAATAACTTCTGTTAAAAGTATAAAAATTAATTTAGCATATATTTAATGATTTAAAAAATTTTATAGCAAATAAATTATGACAAAAAAATTAGAAAAAAAAAAATGACAATAAAGTTAGCTGTCACTTGACAATTTTTTTATTTTCTTTAACAAAAAAATTTGTTCTAAAAAATTATTTTTGAAAAATTGCATTTTTAATTTATTAAAATTTCTACAAGTCCATTTTTTTAATAATTTTTTTTTGCTATAATTTATTTGTTAAAAAAAATTAAAAAATTTGTGAAGTGACAGCTAAATTTAATGTCATAAAAAAAAAATTGACATGTAGAAATGTAAAAAAATAAAAATTGCAATTTTTTAAAAATAAATTTTTGGAACAAATTTTTTAGTTAAAGAAAATTAAAAAATTGTTGTGATTGATAACTTTAATGTCATGTTAAAAGCGGAACTCAAAATTCCAATTTTAAGAGGTCCATCACGGAAGTTAAATTTTGGCACACTCTAATAAATACATACTGTGAAATTTTGATCTGAATTTCCAGTGTTTTCGTGGTACATTTGATTCAGTAGCGCCATCAGTCGTTTATTTTGACCAGTCTCAGCTAGATACTTTGGCGTTTCCGAAAAAAATATCAGCCACAAGGCAATTATCGGTGAAAAAAGTGAACATATTAAAAGGTAAAGATTCCAGGAGTTGAAAATAAAGTATTTTGAGTCAACACCCAAGTCAATCTCTAATGGAATTACTGCCCATCCGATGCCTTAAATGTAAGTAATTATTAAAATCTTTTTTTAACCTTTAATTTTTAATGAAACTTAAGTTAGCTGACAATTGTCAGTTTTTATAATTTTTATAATTGGAATAAATCAATTACAACAAATGCTTTAAAAAATTTCGACTGATAATTTTTTTTTTAATTTTCTTTTATTACATTTTTTTCATTATTACTGACATTAATGAAAATTAATTTAGCAGACATTTAATAATTTTAAAAATTTTTTTAACAAATAAATTATTGCAAAAAAAATTAGAAAAAATAAATTGACATTTAGAAATTTTAAAAAACTACAAATGCAATTTTTTTAAAATAATTTTTTGAAGCAAATTTATTTGTAAAAAATATTTTAAAATTGTTAAAAAGTTTAAAGTCATAAATAAATGACATTAAAGTTAGCTGTCATTTGACAATTTTTTAAATTTCTTTAAAAAAAAAGTTTTGTTCTAAAAAAATTGCATTTTTAATTTATTATAATTTCTACAAGTCCATTTTTTTAATAATTTTTTTTTACCATAAAATAGTTATTAAAGAAAATTCAAAAAATTGTGAAGTGACAGCTAAATTTAATGTCATTAATTATTTAATTGCTTTAAAATTCCAAAAAAATTTCTAATGTCAGTTATGACACTGATGGAGATTACAATTTTTTTTATAATTTTATAATAATTAAATTATTATAAGAAAAAAAAAATTTAATTAAAAAATTCCAGATGTGAAAATTAATAAAAATTATAAGTGAAAATTTTTAGATGCATTTTTATAATACTGAAGTTAGCAGTCAGCTGTTAATCCTAAAAATTTTTTAACAAATCAATTATAATTAAAAAAATGCTTCTAAAAATTTTCACTTGTAATTTTTATTAATTTAGCAGATATTTTTTAATTTTTAGAATTTTTTGATAAATAAATTATGGCAAAAATAATTTGACATGTAAAAATTTAAAAAAATTATAAATGCAATTTTTTAAAAATAGTTTTCCAGAATGGATTTATTTGTTTAATAAAATAAAAAAAAATTATCAAGTAGCTGCTAACTTTAATGTTATTAATTTTCACACGTGAAACTTTTTAATTAATTTTTTTTTTATAATAATTTAATTGCTATAAAGTTCAAAAAAAATTTTTGATATCTGTCAACTTAAGTGGCATTTTTTAGAAGCATTTGTTTTATTGTAATTGATTTGTTACAGACATTTTTAAAATTAACAGCTGATAGCTAACTTCAGTATCTTTAAATTGTTCGCATTATTACCTGCGGCGACAATTAAACCAACAGCCCAGGGGAGTTCCAAAGAAGTAAGAAGTTTATTTCTGTATTTCAATGGCTGAAATTCACTGAAATATGTATACGCTAAAGTTAATTGTCCACTTGACGCAATTCCCGTGAAAAATTTGCAACATAAAAATCCATAGTAATTAGATACAAGTGAAGCGGTTAAGTCTGCGAAACCTTGGAGAAAAATACTAGTTGTCAGAGGTATTTTTCTACCCTTTATTTCGGCGAATATGAACCAGAAGCACTGACCAATCAACAATCCTAAGAACAAACAGATGATTGATAAACTACACAGGAAAAATAAATTTATTTTTTTTCTACTCTTCACATACCTAACAGCTGCACAGCTGCCATGTAACTCTGACTAACTGCTGATAATTCAAAATCACAAACTGCTGATGGAAGGATTAATCCAGTGGTGCCTAATCCAATCGCAGTGTTCATTAATACTGAAGCGGTTATTATATATATTTTAAAGTTAAACCAACCGAATCCTAAAATTTTTAATTACATTCAGAATTTTATTAATTTTACTGCATTTAATGATTTAATACCTGTTTCTGTCAAAAGATTTTCCACGATTTCTTCATTGATCCGTAAAATTTCCATCCCTACAAAAAAAGTAACAAAAAAAACATTTAATACAGAATTATTTTTTGTGATTAATATTTTTTTAAAATTATCTTTACCGTAACTTTTAAAATTTTTTAAAATATGGTTGAATTTATTTAAAAAAAAAAATTAATATATTTATAATTTATTACAGATCTTTGATAAAAATTATTTGTCTAATTTCTTCTTCAATTATTTTTATTACTCGATTGTACTTTTTAATAATTGTATTCTGAGTTATTGTCACTTAATTACTAATCGAACGATAGAACAAATTTTGAAGAAATAAACGAGCTAGTGTAATACCATACACTTACAAAGTAACAAGTCTTTTATCATCTTCAATAAATATAAAAGACTACTAAATAAAGTCAATAAAATATATAAAATTAGACAATTTTATAACACGTAATATTTTTTTTTTTTTTTTTAATTTAAAAAATTCTTAGATTTATTGTATTTGTTTTTACGTTTTCTAAACAAATAGCTACTTTATCTGTTTTAAATTAACTTGATGATGGGAAGAAACAATATTTGGTTTCTTATAGTTAAAAAAATACTTAAATAGATAAATCGCGATGTCAGATAAATATTTTTAATAAATAGTAAATAAAAAACATACCGTAAAGATTAGTATACTCCCAAATTAATGTACCGATGTCTTCGCCTGCTTGGATCTGACTTAATAAGAAGTTTGATAAAAGACAAACTGCTCTAATTGTTTTGATTGCTCAATAATTTGACTAATCGTCTTTTTATAAAATTCAACAAAGAGAATTAAACTAAATTAATATTTTATGGTAGTAGTAAAATATTTCGTAACATTCATTTTATCACCGCAAGCTTATTATATATTTATTTTTATAAATATATACATATACATATAATATATAATATATACATATATATATGAGTAGTGAATACCACATAAAATAATTGATACTACTGATCGATCAGGTTCGGGAACTTTCGTTCATAGTCGTCACGGAGAATTTTTGATCGCCTTCAAATGAAAGAGTCAAGATAATTAACTGCAACTAACTGATAGCGTTAAAGGCTAATACATGCGTTTTCAAGTACATGCTTGTTAATTATGCCGAATATTATATGCTATGAATAATATTTAGGTTTTATTATGAAACAAATTTAATAGTGATTTATTTTCTATTCATTCATCAAATGTAGAAGTTTTTTTTTTTTTACATCTGATGTCATACAAATAATTGAAACATTCATTAAAAGATAATAAGATCTAATAAAACTTCCATAAATAATATATTTTACAGTAAAATTTATACATATATATTATACTACTAAATACAATAAAATTTTTAAAAATTTAAATTACAATTATTTAAAGTTACTTTTAAAAGCACTCGTGATATATAAATAATGCTCAATAATATTATCAAGTTTAACATAATAATTTAACTAAATATATTATAGTTGACGTAAAATACAATGAAAAACAATATACATTATTTATATTATGTACATAGAAGAGATCAAAGTTTTTTTTTTTTAAATAATATTAATACAATTTCTATTTAATCTAATTTGACAATCAATCGAAGTAAAAACACCTTGGAATGTATTATTTATACAATACATCAATAAAAAAATAAATTTTATAAATTATCAAAATAAATATTTAATATATGGACAAAATCCGATCTCCTCTATAAATTAATTAGTATACCATAAATTAAATTTTAACATAAAATTATTAAAAGACAAGTTTTACTAAATAATAATTAATTTTTTTAACTATAAAGTAGAACGAATAAATAATTGATTATATTTTTAATAATCATCACTCTCGCAAATTCCGTGATATTGCACATATTATTAGCTAATTACTTTCGGCTACTTATACTAATATTAACATCTATGTTTATAAAGTATATAAAACAATAATTATATATGTCGTTCGATGAACGAAAAAGATCTAGAAAAGAAAAATATACAAGTTCCCTTTGGTTAATTGAGCTTCTTCTGAATTATTGAATATTTTTCTTCAGCAGCTCCTTGCCGTAATCATAATTAATTACTAATGTCGCGTAATTAAATCAATCCAACGTTTCTTTTCCAGTACGCGGTAATAAAATTGAAAGAAAACCACAAACTGAAAAAAAATAAACAATAATAATATTATATTAATTAATATTTGTTTAAAAATAAATTTATAATTTTTAACTTACCGAATAAAAATGCCGCGAAGAGTGCGACTGGTACAATGCACGCAAGATCAATAAGATATCCGAATACTAAATTACCAACGAGCGCTCCCAATCTTCCCATGGTAAGAGACAATGCCGCTGCCATTACCCTGATAAGAAAAAGTGAAAAATTAAATAAATTGTTATTAATTTATTTCTTCTTTGATATCTGTTAATTATTTACCTTAAATTTGTTGGAAACATGTCTACAATAACACAGTAGACAAGAGAAATTCCCAGAGAAGTAAGTGCTTCAAATAAACATGATAAAACAAGATTTTGATCTGAATTAACTACGTAGTAAAATCCAATTGTTACAGCGCCAGAAATTATCAATGAAACGACTAAAATAATTAATATTAATCATGTTAATACTGCTAAAAGTTTATTTGTTTAAGTTTATTTGATTAATTACTTACTGATGAAAAGCTTGGCACCAACTTTATGAATAAAAATTGGAAGAATAATAGATCCTGGTATGCAAGCAAGCCCGATATAGACGGTATGAAGATATACGTCAGACGTAATTACCGTTCCACAGCCATAAGCATCAAATGAAGCGGTAGTATTTTGTGGAATCGATGAAACTATACAAACTGATGTTGTTTCTCCAGGATGTTCAGCTTCAAATTCTTCAAACCTATTAAAAATATTTTAATATATTAATATACTGAGAGAAAAAGTTTCTTTTAAAAAATATGGACAAAACATTATCACAAAAAATTAATTTTTTGAAAATTCTCAACAATTTTATTTTTTAGCTGAAGAAATTAAAATTTTTCTCAGAGTCAATTTTTTGTCGGGAAAAAGTTTGCTAAATTTGAAAAAAAAAATAAAAATAAATAAATTGTACACGGAAAGAACAAGATGACACTGGATATCATCTCAGATTATACTCAGTGATATCTGTGGTAAAAAAAAATTTTAGATAGTAGCTAGTATAATCCAGATGACAATGAGTATAATCCAGATATTACCCAGTATAATCTGGATTATACTAGCTACTATCTTAAAATTTTTTTCACCACAGATATCACTGAGTATAATCTGAGATGATATCCAGTGGCATCTTGTTCTTTCCGTGTAGATAGACAACTTGAGAATTTTCGTCTAAAATATTTTTCCCGAATCTAAAAAAATTTTTTTTGGTAAATATTTACAAGTGGAGTCAACGATTTTAATTTTCATTTTCTTGAACGAAATTTCTATTTGATTTTATTGATTTTTTTTTAATACATAAAAAATGAACAATTAAAAAAAAAGTTGATTATCACAATTTTAACAAATTTTCAAAAATTAATTTTTTAGAAAATTGTGATATTCAACTTTTTTTTTTTAATTATTCGTTTTTTTATGTATTAAAAAAAAATATATATCAAAGTAAGATAAGATATAAATTTTAAAAATAGAAATTTGAGCCAAAATTTTTTCCAACTTTTGAAGGAAAAAAATCTATTTAAATCTTTATTTTTTTCTTTCACGACATATTTTATTATAAATGCGCCATAAAAACTAGCAGAATAAAAAACAATTAAAAAATAATAATTTTTCATCTAGATATGGTCAAAAAATGGGATGGACTCCAATTGTAAATAATTACCCTTTTTTTTCAACAAGAAAATTACTGTGAGAAAAATTTTTATTTCTTCAGCTAAGAAATGAAATTATTGAAAATTTCCAAACAACTAATTTCTTTTGTCACAAAAATATTCTTTTTTTTTTTCAAAAGAAATTTTTTCTTTTAGTTTATTATTAAAAAAATATTCTTCAAATAAAATGTAAAAACAGTTTAATTCATTACCTCGTAAATAACTCTGGAAACCACACCATAAGTGTATAATAACTGCTCGTAAGTCCGAATTGTATCGCACAAGCCAGAAGAGTATTACGCAAATAAGGAGGCTTGCATAGAGCTTTTGTCAGCCCCCAAACTTCTGAACAAAGAACTTTTAGTTCCTTATGTTTGTGCAATCTCAAAGTTCTCGTGCTTACATCTTTAGAAGTTGCTTTTTCTTGCAATGACTTTACCTAAAAAAGAGTTTGAATTAATAAAAAAAATTTTTGAAAATAATTAGTGGACTTTTAAGTGAAAAACTTACAGGATACGACTCCATATCTTGTCCAGTATTTTGGGAATAGATCCATTTAAATACTTCTAATGCTTTGTCAGTCTCGCCGCATTCCAGAAGAAATTTGGGGCTTTCAGGAAAGGCAAACAGCCAGAGCGAGAGTGTCAGCGAGGGAAATGCACACAAAGCAACAAAGAGATTCCACGATTTAAAGTAAAACGAATCAGAGGTGTAATTAAAATCTAATGGGACTATCAACCAAGCAATCAATGGCAATACGATGACACCGATTGTCCAAAACATTTCCATCCAGCATAAAATTTTCTCTCGGTACTTTGTAGGCTGGAATTCTCCTAGATAAGGAAAGCATATTCCCATTGCTCCAGTTATCCTAAAATAATTAAATTAAAATGGTGTAATTAATTGTAATCTATATAATTAAATTAAATCGGTTTTTTTTTAGTGAAACTTAGTGCCATTGAAAAGGTCTTGACTTGAATTTGTGCCATAATTATACATAATTAAAAAATGACCTTGTATCTTGTGAACTATTGACGTTTTTAAAGATATGAGCTCACCCCGATGATACACTCATCGAGACCTTTCATTTGAGTACCCACATCAATTTTTCATATATTTATATATATTATATATGAGTATATATGAAAAATATATGAAAATGCATGTGGGTACTCAAATGAAAGCTCTTGATGAGCGTTATATCGGAATGAGCTTATATCTTTAAAAACGTCAATAGTTAAGAAAGTACAGTGCAATTTAACATATTTTAGAAACGACCTTGTATCTTGTGAAATATTGATATTTTTGAAGATATGAACTCCTCCCGATGTTACACTCATCGAGACCTTTCATTTCAGTACCCACATCAATTTTTCATATATTTTATATATTTATATATATGTAAATATGAAAAATAAATTAAAATACATGTGGGTACTCAAATGAAAGCTCTTGATGAGTGTATCATCAGGGTGAGCTTATATCTTTAAAAATGTCAGTATTTAAGAAAGTACAATACAATTTAACAAAAGTCATTTTTTAATAAAGTAAAATTTTAATTTTTTTTAGTTCATAAATCACGACAGTCACTGCTAGGTTGCTAGTCTATATTATTAAGAGAATACGCGAAATTTTGTAGCCAGTGTATTTATTTGATAAAATGGATTTTCATCGTTTAATTTGATATTGTTGGAAAGGTCTTGGCCTCAAATTGTGTCTTTTCAATATTGCATATTCTTTTATAAAATAGTTTATTTATTACAAGTTTTTCAAGAAGCTATAAATAGATTCGAATTTAGCGATAGACAAAATTAATTAATTTATTTATTTTGTTTTGTACACGTGCATGTGGTTATAAGTCAAAAATTAGTTTATTTCATGAAGAGATTAAAAAAAATTTAGTTATTTATGATTTATATAATTGAGAGAGAAAGGAAAATTTTGTGACGAACATATTATTATTTTTAAAGAAATTTTTACAGCTTAATTTGGTCTATTATCAGAAAGGTCGAGACAAAAATAAGTGTCTTTTCACGGTTTTATGTATTTTTTATTGATAGTAAATTTTTTATGTCAAGTTTTTAGTAGTTTTTTGGTTCTGTAAATATGTTCGATCACATTTGATCATTAAATTATTTGTAATTGATCCTTTGACAGCACTATTATTTTTAAAATTTATTTAAAAAGTACCCAAACTATTAGTGTGATTATAAATATAAAAAAATCATTAACCCAAAGTTTTCTTATTCATAATTCGTAAATCTCGACAGTCGCATATTATAGTTTTATTTATTTTAATTTTAAGCGGTAAAACTTACGCAAATCCGTTGAAAAATCTGAAGATCAAAAAAGCCCAAAAGTGTTGAACAAAAGAAGAAACTATTCCGACAATTCCATCCATCATTAACGTTGCAATCAGCACTATTTTGCGACCTTTTGTATCAGCCAGGCATCCCCAGAAGTAAGATCCTATCACCATTCCTAAATAAAAAATTATAAATCATTAATAATTGAGTAATTATACTCATAACACTACATTATAAATCAGAGAAGCCTTTGAAATTATTATTTAGTGTGGCTTCTACAATCAATAATTTATTTTCTGGGTCGAGTTTACAGACAAAGTATATAACACGAATTATTGAAAGACATTGAATAAACAATAAGCCTATTATTGAAGAGATATTTAGATATTTAGTGGCAAGTGTTTATATTTAATGATATTAATTTTTATTAATTATAGGCTAAAATATTACCGAACATGGGGGAGGCTGTGAGCCATCCCTTGGATGTTGAGTCCATTTGAAGGTCGCATTGCGCTGCTGGTAGAACAAATGATATTATTGTTACTCCTATTGCTGTGTCCATATAAATCAATCCGCAAATTGTCAACAGCATGTAGTGGAATTTGCCAAAACCTGTTGGTTGTTTAAATATTTAAATTTTATAAAATCTAATAAATTAAATAATTATTGCTCAAGATAAATTTAGCTGTCAGACAAAATGTATTTACATTATTTAGTTTGTTGATAGAGAGTCAATAATTAAAGCAATAATACTAAAAATAATCATTTAAATTCCTATTCACTGTGGAAAAAACAACTCATTGTTTGCGACTGATAAAATATTTTAAAACAGCTATTCTATCAGTCATTCATTTCTTGATAAATTAAGTAATATTTTTCTCAAATGATAAGCAGCCCGTGTTTTTAATAAGTAATAATGAAAAACCAGGGCTTAGTTTTGATTATCAAACAAAACAAATATTTTTAATTCATTTGACGAGTCAAAAATATTTATCAAGATTTTTTAAGTTTTCTGATCAGTAATTTATTTATTTGTAAATAAATAACTTTTCAAGGTAATTGGAAAAAATAGATCCAGAAAAATTTTAATTTTTATTTTAAAAAAATAATTTTAATAATTTTAATTTTATTTCAAGTTATAAAAAATTCATATTATTTCATTAAAATTATTAAATAATAATAATAATAATTTATAAGCCGACATCTTTTATTTTGTTTAAGAAATTTTTTTATTCAATTAATTTTTTTTTATTAAATTAATTTTTTTTTTATTAAATTAATTTTATTATTATTATTATTATTATTATTATTATTATTATTATTATTATTATTATTATTATTATTATTATTATTATTATTATTATTATTACAATTTTTATTTTATAATAATTTGAATGAAATAATATTAATTTTTCATAACTTTAAAAGTGTTTCTCGTCTATTTTTTCCGGGATTCTCTTCGCCACTGAATTACGTTGACAATTAAAATTATATGCAATTTAAAATCATGTAAGTAAATAAAGTGTCTGAGATTTTTTAATTACGACGCCGATAAGAGACTATTTTTTAGAACTCTTGTTTAATTAGCGGCAACGCCTGACACACGTGATGACAATAAAATATAATCACTTATTAATTAAACATTCAAGGAATTATAGCTAAAAAAATATTTATTTGCACTGTATTTTTTTTTTTTTAATTGCAATATCGCTATTTTTTTCATTTGATTTTTGATAAAAAAATTGATATAATAATTTTTAAGAAATCTTTTATCAATTTTCGGATAACAATCAAAGTTTGAATAAAATAATAAAAAATTTACCTGTGACGGTGATGGCATGTTCGAAGTCTGCACCTCCGTCGGCCAGGAAGTCGAGCCCTAAATTAAAAAATTTTATTATTATCATTATTTTAAATAATTATTATTTGAATTTTTAATTTTAAAAAATTAGAGAATTAAATTTCAGTAAAAATATTTCTAATTAAAAGTCTAAAAAATAAATCACTATTAATAACACTAAACATCACATATTATCGTAAAATAATTCTTTAAATATTTTTCACTTTATATTTAATTAAAATAAATTATTTCACTAACACAAAAAAAAATTCACTTGATAAATAATTAAATAATTTTAATAATTAAAAATAATTAAATGGAAAAAATATTACAGTATAAAATAAAAAAATAATTAGACTAACCCATGGCTGAATCCTGCGATTCCGTAGTGCTCCGTGATAAATAATTCGTTTGAAATTGGGGTGCGAGGTGAGAGTAATAGGCACCTTCTGATGGATGTAAAACAATATCTGATTCTGGATCGAGTTCCACAGTTTTGTCTTTGCCAACCACAACTCCCCTCACTCATTGGTGAGCAACTGATATCTGATTGTGGATTTTATCTCCGACGAAATTACTCTCTCCACAATTAAATTGTATTAACCAACGGAACAATAACTCTTCGCATAGGTATGTGTAAAATGTAACAAGAGGATTTTATTAGCTGACAGCTAAGGACAGTCAACGTCTTGCTATATCTTCACACCGTATCACTGGGAACTTTCAATCTTCAACTGAAATAATAATATTTTCAAATTTATAACTTTTCTTTCTACTTCCAGGTATTAAGGGCCGGTATGTTTGCACTCACTAATCTTTGTAATAGTTATATGTATGATAACACTATTTTATTTGGGTTCTTCAGTAATTATAGAAGATTACTCTATAAGAAATTTCAAGAAAATACGCGCTGGATTTGAACTTTGTTTGTTTAATAATAAAAAAATTGTGATAACTCAACAAAAGCGCTGATTAGTTTTTGTTACAAAATTTTATTTTTTAGTAAAAAAAATTATTTATTACATAAAAAAATAATAAAAATTAAATTAGCTGATATATGAAAATTTTTAGAATATTTTTATTGAAAAAAAATTAAAATAATAAATTTAATCTGTGACAATTTTTTAAAAATATTTTTTTTGATTGAAAAAATCAAAAATTTTCTTTAATTTATGATAACTTTTGTCTAATATAAAAATCAAAATTAAATTAGCCGATATTTGAAAATTTTTATTGAAAAAAATTTAATTTGACAATTTTTTAAAAATATTTTTTATTGAAAAAAATTTAATTTGACAATTTTTTAAAAATATTTTTTATTGGTAAAAAAATCAAAAAATTCTTTTAATTTCTGATAATTTTAGTCTAAAATAAAAATCAAAATTGAATTAGCTAATATTGGAAAATTTTTAGAATATTTTTATTAAAAAAAATTAAAATAATAAATTTAATCTGACAATTTTTTAAAAATATTTTTAATTGATAAAAAAAACCAAAAATTCTTTTAATTTCTGATAATTTTAGTCGAAAATAAAAATCAAAATTAAATTAGCTAATATTTGAAAATTTTTATTAAAATAATAAATTTAATCTGACAATTTTTTAAAAATATTTTTAATTGATAAAAAAACCAAAAATTTTTTTAATTTCTGATAAATTTAGTCTTAAATAAAATTCAAAATTAAATTAGTCGATATTTGAAAATTTTTAGAATTTTTTTATTGAAAAAAATTGAAATAAAAAATTAGCTATGTAAAAAATTTTTTAAAAAATCAAAGTTAAATTTTTTAAAAATATTTTTTAATTACAATTTTAATAACTCAATTACAAATAAAGATGTACGCAGTACTTACGTATTAATAAAACTCAAACGCCTGAGTTGAATAAAAAAATACAAATAATATTTACTATTGACAGCCGTCACTAATTTAGAGCAATAAAATGGATTTTAATCTAGAGTATTTTAAGTGAAGAAAGGAAATATTAATAATATCTCACTAATTGACTAAAATTTCTTGAAGCTAGAAATTTTCGCCTGAGGATAAAAAAAACTAAATTGATAAAATGACCTTAATAATTAATTTCACTGGGCTTACTTGTTAATAACTATAATTATGTGTATAAAATAGACTTGAAATCGCAAACATCAGAGTGTTAATCATGAGATGTATGACGAAACAATGTGCAAACAGTGTGTTACTGCAAATCTTGGTGATACCACGAGAACAATGATACTGATTGTTTAAATACAAATACTAATTATTATTTATATTTTCATTTATTTAAAGATTTATTATTTAATTACTATACCGAGAAATCCTATGACTGACAACAAAACCCGGGTATTTTTTTAATCAACATTATCAGGCTGTCGATCATTATCGGTACTTAGTTCTATAAATTTCATAAATGATCTATCTCGATGGTAATCGCCGGCTAAAAATAATCAATTGATAATTTAAAAAGTTCTATACAGATAGAGGTTGATGATCGATGATTTATTGTCGAGTATTAATTTTTTTAATCCACATTTCTGATCATTGAATTGATTTCTTCTTGATCCAATGAATAGAAGAAAAGCGATCTTTGAACTTGGATGATTTAATTACGATTTATTTTTTATACAATTATTAATTTTTCGATTTTTAACAAATAAATTAGCTCTAAAAAATTATTTAAAAAAATTTTATTTTTAATTTATTGAAAAAAATTTTTTTAATAAATTTTATTTTAATTTTTAATTTCATTTTCACTATTTATTTTGCAATAAATAAATAAATAAATTAATTAATTGTAAAATTTTTTTCTTAATTTTTAACTTAATTTTCATTATTTATTTTGCAATAAATAAATTAATTAATTAATTAATTGTAAAATTTTTTTAATAAATTTTTTTTTAATTTTTAACTTAATTTTTATTATTTATTTTGCAATAAATAAATAAATAAATTAATTAATTGTAAAATTTTTTTAATAAATTTTTAACTTCATTTTCATTATTTATTTTGCAATAAATAAATTAATTAATTGTAAAATTTTTTTCTTAATTTTTAACTTAATTTTCATTATTTATTTTGCAATAAATAAATTAATAAATAAATTAATTAATTAATTAAAAAAAAAAATTCTAAAATTTATCAAATTTCCGTCAATTTTTGTGATTAATTTTTGCATAAG
Source organism: Cotesia vestalis (assembly GCA_000956155.1). Lineage (NCBI taxonomy): Eukaryota > Metazoa > Arthropoda > Insecta > Hymenoptera > Braconidae > Cotesia > Cotesia vestalis. The sequence continues at coordinate 7,043 of JZSA01004590.1, read as the reverse complement.
AAATTTGACATATATTTTATGTACTGATTAAAAAATGAAGATAAATACGGGTTCTCTAAATTGATAATAATCAAATAAAAAAAATAATTATTGAAAAACAAGTATATCTGCAAGATAATAATTTTTTTACAGCAAAAAATATTTGACACACTAGAACAGTAAATATTAATATCGAAAATCTTAATAGATAAATTCAATCTACAATTTCCTTATTACACGTGACGTACTTGAACTTGGAATATTTTTAAAGTAGTTAAGCTCCGACTGTAAATCCACTTTTAAAATGTCTTAATTTAAATACAAGAGCAAATAAATAAATTCCTTTAAGTAATTATGTGAATCACTTAATTAGTCACTCGGATCATCTTTGTAAATGATGTTTATTAAAATTTAACAAAACAAACACATTTTCAACACATGTCAATCTCTATATCTTGTTATTATCCTCAATATGCAATATTTACTCAGTAAATAATTAATCATTTATTTGTTTATTAGTAAATTTATTGAAAATTTAATCCCCGATTCTGAGAAGTTATAATTGTTAACACAATTGACACTACTAATTATTAGAGCAAATTTATTATTAATTCTAGCAATAATGGTAAATAATTAATTGACATTTTATTGCATAACATTTATTTTAAACTAAACTCTTGGTGGTTGTTACATAATTATTTTATAAAAACTATAATTATTAAAATAAAAAAAAATAGTTTACGATAAATTATATAAAAAATTACCTTTAAAATCAATTTTTATAATGAATATTTTTATAATAATTGTAAATAAATAATTTTTTAAATAAAGGGGAAGTAAATGGTGGCTTTAGAAGCCACGGAGACTTTAATTAGAACTAAACCAAGGGTAAGAACAACTATAATTGTCAATTGCCAAGTGAGAAAGAGTAAACCTGATGTTTTAAGTACGTCAGCAAGTGTCGGGACGAGTTATTCTAATTTTGGCCACTTTGTCCGAATTTATATCACATCTCACCAATCACCAGCACAAGTGACTGCACCCAGGAATTATTATTGTTTTTATTACTGGTTACTTTATACAATATCTGCAACAACAAACTAAATCAGTTAGAGTCTTCTTAATATAATAATATTTACTTACTCGTGGTTTAGTCTAGAAGACACAAAGCCGCTACGCATTTTACATTCAATCTGTCATTCGGTAGAAACATGTGACTATTTATTGATGCGTATTACAAATAAATCTGCAATTAGCAATAAATAAAATTAAAATAATATTAAAGTAAAAATAAAATTATATAAGAATTATTATGCTGACATTGAAATAATTTAAAGAGAGATGAAATATTAATTATGAGTGCAATTAAAAATCCGTAAACAATTTTTGACCTATTAAGAGGTTTTTTCATGTCATGGATAATAAATCTTTTAGACTGAGAATAAATTTATACTATAATTATAACGAACCTTGCGTTGTGTTTTTTCAGGATCAACTGTGCATACTTTTGTGTTTTTTTTATTTATTATTTAAATACATATATATATATATATATTTTTTTTTTAAGCAATTTTATAAAAATTGCATGAAAAAAAAAAAATTAAATTTTTTTTTTTAAGTCTTTAAATTTTCATGCAAAAAAATTTTTATTTAAATATTCTAGAAAAATAGAATTATTACGTTATTTGGCTTCCAAGGTTGACGAGACAATATTTTTATCAGGCTTTATCTTGTACCAAACAGATTCTCTGAGCCTGAGTTTACTCGCGCCAGTAAAAACTGTGTGAACGTATTTATTAACACTTTTATGTAAATAAATATCACTCTTAATTAATACATTAAAAAAGGTATCAGGTTATAATTATAAATAACTGTCATTATATATGTTTTATTGATTGATGACCTATATAAGTATTTTAGTTATTTTTAACTATCATTGTTTTACTTGGACGTTAAAAAATATTATTTGAAATAATTCCGGATTAAACTGAAAGTTTCTAGCTTTATTGCATCATCCTTAAAAAAAAAATTTTTTTTTATTTGTCTTCTACTTTTATGACTCAAATAAAATTTTGTTTTTTTTAAAATACAGAATTTTTAATTATGAAATACTAATTCAATAGTCGCTTTATTTATAGTTTTTTACTAGATCTGTATTTGATTTCAATAGACAGCATATGACATCCCTGGTTAAAAATACTTATTGAAAAGAATTGAGAATAGAAGCTTTCACTTCATGCAAACTGTATGTCTATATATTTAAACAAAAGAATTTAAATAATTAAAAAAAATTTGAATTTCATCATTTTTAATTCTTTTCAATCAATATTTTTAAACAGGAATGTTTTTTTAAACAAAATCCGCGTATTTTCTTACACTTAAGTTTTAATTTTCTTTGTATTAAAAAATTTAATATTAAATATTTAAATAATTATTGTAAATATAATTTTTTTTTGTTCGCAAAAAATAAAGATAATATAAGAAGCAAAAATAACTTTTTATCTTAAATAAAATCATAAATGCTAAAAATAATTGTCAAACTTCCGTATAGATAAGACTATTGATCAATACTTTATAAAGTATACTGTAATCTTGTCAATTGACATATCAATAAAGCTATAAATTATAAATTTATCTGAAATCATTGGTGAAAATAAATACTTATAATTTTTAACAAAATTTCCTTTCTTCTTTTAATTTTCAGAAAAATCTGCCAGTGATAATAAATCTTTACAATCTTTTCTTAAAAAGTTGGTGTGACTTTTTCATTTTTGTCGCTTTTCGTTGCTATGGTGACCACTATCGCAACGATTACCATAGCAATGATTAACATAGCAACGGTTACTACGGAAACGGTTATTATAGCAACGATGGTGCCGCGACTAGATAACCGGGGATAAAATAACCGAACGACAAAATATTATAATCAAAATACTTTCACATCAACACACACACGATCCATGAAAGAAGAGCACATCTAAATAACAAGCTTCGTTTTATGGCCTATTTTCGAATAAAAACACACAAAAACCACATTAAAATGGCCCCCAACACGATTACCCGCGTTTGTGTTGGTCTAATATCGAATAAAGACACACAAAAAACATAAATTATCAATTTAATATACTTTGTATCATTTATTATGAAATCTGCAATTGTATTATTATTTTATATTATTTTTGTACTTATAAATTTAAAAATTATTTTCAGAGATTAATTATAAAATCTTATGTTCTCGATATTTTCTCATTTGGTTATTTTCTCGTTCGGTTATTTTATCCACGGCTATTTTGTCCGCGGTTATTTTGTCTAAGGTTTTTTTTGTTACGGCGCCAGCAACGATTACCATAGCAACGCGGCTGCCTAATTTTAAAATACAGTAACTGCAAAAATTTTATACCTGATTTTTTTAAGTATTACTGCATTTCTTATAATTTTTAGACCTTAATTTCAAGTAATTTTTCTTAAAAATATTTATATTCAAGTATTTTCTATTCATAAATCAAATTTTTTATCAATTTTGCGCGCAAACTTTTTTTTAATAAGAAAAATTTTAAAAAATCTTAAAATTGTCAGTTACTGTGTTTTGAAATTGGGCAGCCGAACGGTTACTATGGAAAAGATTACCATAGCAACGGTTACTATGGCAACGGGTACCATAGCAACGGTTAAATATTGATGAATAAAATTTTAAAAAATATTGATTAGTTAAATTGTCGATAATAAACATTCTGACAGTAGCGCGCAAAGCGCGTTCAATTTTTTAGTATTCCTTTAAATAAAAGCATATAACTCAAAATTAATAAAAAAAAAATAATATAATTTTTAATAGTCAAGTATCTTCATAGTTATAAATGTCAAGGAAATAAAATCACAAACTTGTCAACATTCTTCAAGCAACAAAGCAATAGGCCCGTATTACGCTTGAGAGTTAACATCGGAAATTTTTTTTTTCGTCGTGTGTTGTTTTTTTTGATTCGGTAGAAACAATGACATTATACCGCCAACTGAAAAATTAATTACACATAAAAATTGATTTTTTTTTATAAAATTATAATAATTATTATTAATTAAATTGTTTTGTCTATTTGTTAAAATTAACTAACCTATCAGTTGACCAGTCAAACAAGAAATTAGTATTACACAGTAGTGATCGATAAGATAGCTGAATGCTGTGTTACCAATCAGAGCACCGCTTCTCGCAGATAGAGAACCAAGTGCCGCTGCTGTTGCTCTGTAAGCAGTAATTATTATATCTTCTTAATAAAATAATCTTTTTAGCAATTGCTTTTGATGCAAAATAAGGCAATAAATTTTTACCTTAATTTAGTTGGAAATATTTCAACGACAACACAGCAAATAACTGTGGAACACACTGAAATAAGAGCTTCGAACAAGGAAGACAATACCAGATTTTCTAAAGAAGAACGTACAAAAAATAATCCAACCGTCGAAGCAGCGCAAATTACCATACCAACGGCTGAAATAAAAAAATTATTTTACAATAATCAATATTATTAGAGAATAAGAAAAATTTTGTGTCCAAAATAGTCATATGATAAAATCGGTTTTTTTTAGGGAAATTTAGTGTTATTGCAGTATCATGTGAACTATTGACATTTTTAAAGATATAAGATCACCCTGATATTACACTTATCAAGACCTTTCATTCGAGTACCCACATCAATTTTTCATATATTTTTCATATATACATATATATATTAATATATAAAAAATTGATGTGAGCACTCAAATGAAAGGTCTTGATGAGTGTAATGTCAGGGTGAGCTTATATCTTTAAAAATGTCAACATTTAAGAAAGTACAGAGCAATTTAATAAAATATAAGATACATAATCAAGAAATGACCTTGTATCTTGTGAACTATTGACATTTTTAAAGATATAAGCTCATCCTGATGTTATTCTCATCAAGACCTTTCATTTGAGTACCCACATTAATTTTTCATATATTTATATATATTATGTATATATGTATATTTGAAAAATATATGAAAATGCATGTGGGTACTCAAATGAAAGCTCTTGATGAGTGTAACTTCGGGATGAGCTTATATCTTTAAAAATGTCAATATTTAAAAAAGCACAGTGCAATTTAACAAAAGTCATTATTTAATGAAGTAAAATTTTATTTATTTATACACAGAAAGAAAAAAAGTCTCTTGAGTTAAGCGTAAATTTTCTTAAATTAAGAAAATCTTAAGGAAGACTGAAAATTTCTTGAATAAAATTAAAATTTCTTGAACGAAGTCAAATTTTTTTAAACCAAGAAAATTTCTTCTTGCTCCAAAATAACTTCGTTCTTCCTTGTAATTTTCTTGATTCAAGAAATTTTTTTTTTCTGTGTAGTTCACACGTTACGGCCGTCACATAGTGACAGCAAGGTTGCTAGTATTATATAAAAATAAGTATTGTTGTAATAACTTACCCAGTGAAATTTTAAATCCAATCCGATTGACGAACATTGGAAACAACACTGCGATTGGAACTGAAGCTACGCCCAAGATCAACGTATGAACATAAACTTGTGTATTTATTTCTTTATGACAGTCTTGGGGATTCAAGCTTTTGATCTTAAATCCAAAAAATTATGATATTTAAATATTTATTTCAGATTATTATCAATGATACTGAAATTGAAAGACATCTGATCATTTTTATAGTTTTATTTCAACAAATAAATTATAGCAAGAAAAATTAATTTTCTAGACCTTATTTATTTTTTTATAAAAATTAAAAAATTTTCAAGTGTCTTGTAATTTATTAGACAATAGAAAACTTACTGCGGTCGAGTTTGTTATTTTAAATTCAGAAACACGACAAACAGAAGCATGTTCATTCGGAAAAGCTGTTTCAAATGCTGCGAATCTGTCAAATAACTCCGGGAACCACATCATTAGTGTGTACATTGATGAAAAAATGCTGAACATTATCGTACAGACCACCAGTGTACGTCCCAAAAATGGTGGCTTCAAAAGAATTCCAGTTTGTTGGAAAAGCATGTTGGTCAGTTGAGTAAGCTTGCTTTCATTTAACTTCTCCTCAGCTTCCATGTTTAATAATTGAGAGACTGATGATATTCCGCACTTGTTGAGCTCAATCTACAAAAGAACAATTATCAATTATATCCAATGAATTTTAAATGTTAATTTAATTATTGAAATTGTACAAGATACTCGTCTGGAGATTTTCCGGTGTTCTCAAAGTAAATTTTTGATAACACTCGGAATAATTCCTCTCCCATTCCGAATTCCGACAAGTACTTTGGTGTTTCCGGTAGGAATTACAAGCACACTCCTATGATCCAAGTTGGGATTGAACAAACAATCACAAATAGATTCCACGAATGAAAAAAAAATCCTCCGAAGTCAACGTCGATAGTAATTGGAATTATTATCCAACCAAAAACTGTTCTAAAAGGAAACAATCTTTTAAATATTGCAAGGAAATATTTAAAAATAATAATAATTAATATAAAATTACGCGAAGCGACTATTATTCCCAGAACAACAGGTATCTCCATTGTAGACAGTATTTTTTTTCTGTAAATCGCTGGTTGAAATTCACCGACGTAAGTATAAAGAGTCGCCATTTGTCCGCCTAATCTGTAATATTAATAATATTAATTAAATAATAAACTAATTTTTACGAAGTAATTCAGATCCCAGTTAATGTAATTAAATAGGTAGGTAGGTGATTCAGGTTATTACAGATTAATTTCTTTTATGTTAATTTTATTTTTCAATTCAGCGACGTTTCGCCGTGGATCATAGCTTCTTCAGGCATCTATTACATACAAATATTGTTACCATTAGTGTTACGTTCCCGTTAAATTTATAATATTTAATTGAATTTTTAATTCAAAAATTTTAACTGCTTCGTTGGTGATGAAAATAATTCATCATCAGCGAAGTAACGGAAATCGCTTGTGATAAGAGAGTCGCCGGGCTCTAGCCTAAACATCGTGAGACCTGGACTCCGACGACTTCTCTAGGGTAACCTGAGATGCAACGTTGTCAATTTTATTAACTTTTATAATTCTTTG
>JZSA01004584.1:0-32623 GCA_000956155.1 Cotesia vestalis | reverse complement strand
TTTTTTTTCGGGAATTAACGTATTTTTGTATGAAACGTGCAGAAATGCAAAAAAAAAATTTCTTCAAACTAAAAATTTTTTTGGACTTGGAAAAAAAAAACATAATTTTTAGGGCGTATAATTTTTATTATTTTATTTTAATTCTAGCCTCACTGCTTCGGCCGATCGTGCCTCTCTATTGCTTATTAAAAATAAAAACAATACTGACTTGAAACATGTTTTTATTTAAATAAAAGCTCGTATTTACATCGATTAATATAATATAATAAAAAATTAAAATGTCATTATTATACTAATAAACTTAATGAAACAGAAAATTATAAAGACAATTAAGTACATACATCAGTTCATTAATTTTTTTCAATAGAAAAATACATAACTAATGTAAAAATAAAATTAAAAACTGAAAACTTAATATTTAATGAGTACAAAACAAAATAATTATATAATAAATATTTAAATGCAATTTTTCTTTGGCTTTTTCAATGAGTTAAATAGTCATTGTGCTTAATTTAGTTATAATTAATGCATTCAAATACTTAAGAGGTAATATTTAATAATTTTATATTTATTTTTAATTATACTTATCATTTTTTTTATACTTTTTTAGGCTCAAGCCTATTATAATTTTTTTTTATTTAATATCTTCAAGTCGTATATAATCCCCAGTTGATTCGATGAATGATTCACGTTGTCTCATCGTCCCTGTTTGCATGCAACAAATTAATTATTATCTATTATTTTGTTTAAATTTATTATTTTTAAATTTATTTACTTTCATACTTATCGTCGTAAATTTACACAGTATTATTAATTTTTACAAATAACTTTAATTTCTTATATTTAATAAAATTATAATTTTGTTATTTTGTATCTTATATAATATTTTTGTGTTTGTACTTAGATTTATAATTTAACAGGTGATTATCAGTCATGCTCATACATAACCATGCAAAAAAAAAATAATTTGTGCAGATGTGATAAAAAAAATAAAAGAAAAGAAAAGAAGAAATAATTATAAAAAAAACAATTTCTAAATTTTCATGCAATTTAATAAAAAAAAAACATAATTTACACTTGTGATAATTAGACTACCGATTACACAATTAGCTAATAAATAATACATATTAAAATAATTAATTTAATAATAAATTGAAAGAAGGGAAGAAATGTTAAGTTAAAATTTTTCAGACATTTATTTGCCTTCAGCTTCATAAGATTTATAATAATCATATATATCAATGTATATATACTATATATAATAATAATAATGAATTATTATATATATTATCCACATATTTTACAACTTTATATACAAGGATTTTCTATACACTAAATGTTTTTATTTATTTTAATACTTGTAAATTTTTTTAATCCAATTCTATTTCTCTCTTTAATTAATTCCGTTTATTTTTTTTTCTAATTAATAATTTAATACCTTAAATATATAATTTAAAAAATTGGGAGACTGCTCGAAGACTTTATTTTTAATCAATACAAAATTAACCAAGTTTTTTACTTTGTTACTCAATTAATAATCAATTTTATTGACTATTATTTATCATTTATTAATTCATCAATAAAAAAACATAATTATAAATAACAAAATGTTTGTACTACGACTAGCAAACTATTATTATTATTTTGTTTCAATAAATCAATAAATGAAACTGTCAATTATTTTTGATTATCATTTTTTTAATAAAATAAAAAATTAATATAAATTCAGTAATTAAGCAGTTAGTTAATTATTTATTCAATACCAACTATTACTTTTTTTTTTTTTTTTATTAGGTCGTTATATATATTTTTAGCAATTAGTAATTAAAGATTATAAATTTACTCAGCAATTCACTTTATAATTATTTTAGATAAATTACTAATTTATAATACTGCAACAAAGTTGTAAACAATTATTATAAAATACTACATTGCTAAATTTAATTTATAATTCTTTCATTTCTCAGTTCAAATATCCGTTTAATGCAAGAGCACTAGGATTTTATTATATATATTTATATCAGTACTATCACTGTTAAATAATAATAATAATAATAATAATAATAAATATATTTAAGCGCTAACGAACCGTCGCAAAACCAGCTTACATATGAAATTTGAGGCTGATAACCTCATGGATGGAATTCTTAAATAACTTCTTTAGTTCAAAGAACCGTTACTTTTCATTATTATGGAAGTTATACCCAGAGTTACGACTTATTATAATGAAATTCACATCAGGACCTTCTGTCTGTTCAATTAAATTATATATTATACAAGTGTAGAGATTTAAGACGCATTTGTCTACCCATATAAATCCTCAATCATAAGACAGATTAATGTCTGACAATTAAGAGTATAAATAACCCTTTAATCCAAATTAGATATTTTATTTTAATTAAAATCAAATTACGTCATTGTGTTTAAATAAAGAAATTAAATTTTAATTAATTAAAATTCCTTCAAAATAATCATTGATAGCAACCTTGCAGTCAAATATAAATAATTAAAATTTTGCTTTATTACATAGTGACTTTTTTTGATAAATTGCACTGTACTTTCTTAAATATTGAGGTTTTTAAAGATATAAGCTCATTTTGATGTTACTATCATCAAGAGCTTTCATTTGAATACCCACATGCATTTTTATATATTTTTCATATATACAGATATATAATATATATAAATATATGAAAAATTGATGTGGGTACTCAAATGAAAGGTCTCGATGATTTTAATATCGGGATAAGCTTATATCTTTAAAAATATCATTACTTGACAAAATACAATGTAATTTCTTAATTATTGACATTTTTTAAGTTATAAATTCATTTTGATGTTACACTCATCGAGACCTTTCATTTAAGTACCCACATGGAATTTTTTATATATTTTATATATATGTGATATTTGTAAAATATATATATATACAAAATATATGAAAAATTGATATGGGTAATCAAATGAAAGGTCTCGATGAGTCTAACGTCGGGGTGAGACAATATCTTTAAAAATTTCAATAGTTCACAAGATACGAGGTAATTTTATAATTATGTCCCTAGAGATAGATAATTTTCGAATGCAGTCTAAATACTTATCAATAAATTGAATGATGACTTATCAATGACACTAAATTTCACTTAAAAAAACGGATTTTATCGTATGACTATCCCGGACATAAAATTTTTCTCATTCTCTTAATAATACAGATAATTATCAGATTTAAAAACAGTCTAAAAAGTACAATAATTTAAGTGAAAAAAATCTCAGTCGCGGCAACATAAAAAAAGCCTTCATTCATTCATTGAATACCACTCATTATTCATTATTCATTATCCATTATACATTATACACCCATGCCAGATACCAGTTTATACATTACAGGTCATCGTACGGACAATATCTTCTAGTTTAACGAGAATTTTTTTTTTTCGGTTTCATCCATGGAGAAGGCCGGAATCACCAGTGAAGGACCTTTTTTTTAGAGCCGTCGAAGATCGCGTGTAACTCAAAAAATATTTAATTTTTTTCTTCAAAAATTTTACTGTATATTCTCAAAATATGTATTAATATACCCTGAAAATTTTAAAACAATTCATACAGGAATTGTTTTTATTTTAATTCTCAAAAATTTCCCTTTTTTTTAGGCTGTCACACGGGTTGTGCCCCTTAAATTTTTTTCAGAAAAGGTCAATTAATTTAATAAAACTTTGAAATAATTAAATTAAATTAAAAAAAAAAATATTGAACCTCATAATGAAGATAAGCGTCTTTTTCTTTGTAATTTTGTACAGTGAGAGCTTTAGCTCCCCGTTCCGGCGGATGTCTTCGATGTTCCTCGAGCTCAGCCTCCAGTCTGCTAACTCGTTCTTCGTGGTCCCTTAATTGTTCACGCTAAAAATAAATATTAAATTAAAACATTTATACAGACACTATTTAACGACAAACTATTTCTCACTAAAATATAATTAATTATATTAATTATAATTATGAGCGTAGGCACTGCAATTAGGGTAATAAACCGGTGTTCAGTGTGTCGTATATCTGTGTGAAATGTATTATTAAGTGTTTTGCTTGTTGTTCATAATCATAATTTATCTATTATTATTTTTATATTAATATTTCGCACTTTGTCGAACGAGTCATGCATCTCCGATACGAACTTATACGAGAGTTTGCCTCAGTGTGTGGAGGAATGCTTGAAAATAAAAGACAGAATCAAAATAGATTATTAACGACATCGTTAATTAAAAATTATTTTTTTAATTAAATTAAAAAATATTTTAGAATATATTATGATTAAATTATATTAATAAATCGGGAGTGGATTGGTTGGCGATGCTTACAGGCGTCAATTTGGTGTGACTGCAGGGAAGCAAAGGCCGCTGAAACTTTCGTTGAGAACCTACCGCTCCGGCAAGAGGTTGACATGAAAAACTTGCACAAACAAAATTTATTGTGTCTATCCACGATTGTAGTTCCTTTGAATCACTGAAAAATAAATAAATAATAGTATTTTAAAAATGCAATTCGGCCTCACCAGAAATGGAAACTAGATTTCATTTGATGTAAAATTCTCTTTATTTTCGCTATTGTAATTTGTTGAATACCAAATTTTTAAATTAATTACAATAAAGAAGTTCTGAAAAAATTTTCTTGCTGTATTGACTATTTGGATAATTATCTTGGACTAGTTTGAAGATGAACAAAATTTATTAATAATTTTTTAATAATCATGATCAATCGTTATGTCTGCTAGATTCATGGTGATATTAATATTATGGTAATTAATAAGTAAAAAAAATTAAGTTAATAAAAAATATTTAATTTTAGTAATAATATCGAAGGTAAAAAAGAAAATGTTAAATCAACAAAAAAAAAGTGTGAAATATTTAACATAAAAATTTTTGACGCATTGACTCAAATTTTTTTACTATGCACATTTTTTTTGTAAATATTTTTCAAGAATAAATTTGTCTGAATTTTAAATAAAAAAACATTTTTGCATAAAAAAAATATTTAAACTCAGTCAAAAATTTTAGTTTAAAATTTTTTTTTTGTGCATACAATAATTTTTCAGAAAACTCGATAGTTTTACGGCTCTGTGTCGATCAGACAAGCAAAAATTTTTAAGAGCACTGTTTTTTTAATTACCAAATGATAAATATCAATGTCAAAATTCTTAATTATTACACTTTAACATTTTCGACATTTATTTAGTGAATATTACTGTTTAAAATAATATTTTCTTCCATGTAAAAAATAAATTGTAACATTTAAATGTTAAATATTACATAGTGATTATTAAAATCACGACTTTACTGTTTGAAATGGTAATTTTTAGCATTTTATCATTACTTATTATAAATCGACTATTATTTATTACAGTTTACTTTTTTCCGTGTACCAAAAAACATTGAAATGAAAATAAAAAGTGGGTCAAAGTTTGATAAATAATGAAAACAGTAATAAAACGACTGTTACTTTAATGAAATTCTTATATATGGATTAAATTTTTTTTTAATATCTCAATTTATTCAAAATTAGACAGCGTAGAAGAAGAAATAAAATTTACCTAGTTTGGAAGAGATATTCCGCCTGGTCGGCAGTCTGGAGCCTGAAAACATGTTGCTTCTTCGTATAATCCGACGCTTTAGTTGCCAGTGCATGATGAATTCGAATCGCGTTATGCAAGCTGTCGTTACGGAGGCCGTGCTCGTCTTTGTGTAAATAAAGTACTAGTTCTCGTAAGGTACAGTAGTACATTTTCCATCCTCGCTTACCAAATGGGGCTGCAATAAAAGTAATATATAAATCATTACTCTATCCTTAATTTATACATTTCAAGCATTTCAACATTATTAATAAACGATTTCCAGGAATAGTAAAAAAAATATATTAAATAACTGAGTACTTTGGATCGAACGCAATTTGTTTTTCAGAGGCTATTATTTTTTATTGCTAAAGAAATGAATAATTTTAAAGTTTATTTCAAGTAAAACGCTAATAGCTTTTTGTATAAAATTCTATAAATAATTAAAATAATAAATAATTACTTTTCTTTCCATTAGCGTCGTAGCAACATATAAGCATAACTTTTCTTTTTTTAAATTCCGTGGCACCAGAAACATTTGGCACATCTAGGAATGGATTTCCAGAAGCTGATGTCGCAGGTCCATCGCCTAATTGAACTACTTGAGATGCTAATTCGTCACCATCATCATCCCTAATTAATAAGAAAAAAATTATTGCAAAACAGTATATTTTTTAACTATAAAAATAACAAAGTAATGAATGGTTATTTATAAATTAAATATTGTGCAATCAAGAGTACTTACAAAGCCCATTCAAGTGGATACGATTTAATCGCAGTGTAAAGCTGTTTAAGCACCTCTCGGGGAAAGTTATCGCCGTCATTGAGCTCTGAGAGATTCTCTATAAACTGAGAGCATGACATTTTTCTACCCAAGTTTTGACCATGTAAATCTGTATTGAGCAGCATTATCGCACACGTAAGAGTGTGAACGGCGTCTGAAAAATAAATATTTAAATATTTAGTTTTTTATATCTTGATAATAATTAAAATGACCATTAAAAAATAATGAATAGTGTACGCATTAATTATTACAATATTATAAAAGTCACCTTGGGAATTAAAAGAGCCAGGATTACAGTCGATATATCTCTTTGAAAAATGTACAAGTACTCGTTCTCTCTCCTGAGTTTCCCCTGTTAATGAGAATTGCGCGAGAAACTTTCTGAGCGCCACGTCCAGCGTGTCTCCTTCAAAATTAAAGTACCTCAGGTACTCTTCAGCAACAGCTCTGGAGAAGTCGTTGCTGCAAATGAAACGTATTTTCAATTTCAATTATATTTTAACATTAAAAAATAAATAATTATTCCATTTTATAATTAAAATATTAATAATGTATTCAATATATGACTCGAAGATCGGTCTTTTTAGTTAATAAAGAGAGATAATTTTATCCTGGATAAAATTTTATCTCGGATTGAAAAACTGGCCCTTATTATTCTATCACCACAATATTTTTTCCGTAAGATCTCATACCATCAGAAAAAAATCTCAGGTTAAAATACAACAATTAAAATATTGCGACAATTTTGTTAGAAAATTATATCATTTAATTTAGCAGATATTTTTAGAATTTTTTAACAAATAAATTGTGGCAAAAATAAATGAGAAAAAAAATTGACATTTAGAAATTTAAAAAAATTATAAATGCAATTTTTTAAAAAAAAATTTTTTCAGAAAAGATTTATTTGTTAAATAAAATTATAAAATTATCAAGTGGCTGCTAACTTTAATAATAAGGGCCAGTTTTTCAATCCGAGATAAAATTTTATCCAGGATAAAATTATCTCTCTTTATTAACTAAAAAGACCGATCTTCGAGTCATATATTGAATACATTATTAATATTTTAATTATAAAATGGAATAATTATTTATTTTTTAATGTTAAAATATAATTGATAATAATAATAATAATAATAATAATAATAATAATAATAATAATAATAATAATAATAATAATAATAATAATAATAATAATAATAATAATAATAAAATCAATAAATACTTTTTGCTGAGATGTCTCGAAACATCAGATTTTTTGAATCCATCAAGCGAGTATAATCTCTTAGCCAGTCTAACAGCTGACGGTAGATCAACAGCTTTAGGGCTATAATGGAAACTATGAAGGCTCTCAATATCACTTTCTTCGTCAGCTGACTGCGGTGGAGATTGACCACTTTGTTTTTGTTCTTCGTAGAAATAATTAACGGCGTCTCCGTCTTCATTATCTTTCAATTCCTGATAAATATAAATAGTCTTTTTAATCGCAAATTTATAAAAGAGCAAACTTCAAGAGATTTACTAATTAAAGTTTCAACTCAAAGTCTTATAAATACAGAGCAAACTTCAATCTATTTGATCATAAAATTACAGACTAATAATTTTTTCCAAGGACAACTAATTTTAAATCTTTCAATTACATTTCATTAATCTTATTGTATAAAATTAAAATAGTTTCATTGAAAAATCACTAGATAAAGCCCCGATGGTAAGCAAAAAAAAGATCTAGGCCAATAAATCCTGAACAATAATCTCAAATTTGTTATTTAACATATTTTATACCCACAAAGCAACACAGTTACTTATTTAGCTGATAAATTATTTTCTGCATTGGTATTGAATGAATCTACCTTAAAATACATGAGATAATTTCCCAAGTGCATCAATAAATACCCTGTTCCTTACTATTACAAGCAAAGTACCAACGAGGTAGTGAAATTCTTCGTACCAGTGACCAGAGGCCAGCAGAATGTCTGGTTTAGAGTCATAAATAATTCCAAGTATCGAGTAACAATCAATGTAAATTATTAACAAGTTATTTACCAACTTAAAGCTTTGTTTATCAAAACAATTGTCAAATTTAAAAGCTTTTACCAAAATCTATTTATTTATAGATTAAGCAAGGCATATTTTGACCTAGAACCAGCAGAGGATTATGACAATGAAGAGAAAATTATTAGGATTAGAACAAAAGGTTAGTGAGGACAAAGGAGAGGAGGAAAATACCTGGTAACCAGAAAATTCAGCGTTTGTAGAACTCACGCTGGAAAGTGGGCGGTCGTTGTTTCCCCCGGAGCCTCTCCGGCGGTTTTGTCTCGGGCTTCCTCCAGGATTGCCGTTACTATTATTACTATTATTATGATTATTATTATTCCTAGGATTAGAGTCCTTTTCAGGGCCCTTAACTTGTATCACTATACGATGATCACTAGTCTCTTGGCTGTAGCCGGTTTTAAGTCGCCTTTGGGGCGGTTCACTGGCGAGGATCGTCGAGTCACTGTCACTCGGATCACTCACCATCATAATATCCCGCGCACTAAGTATATCCATTGTCTCTTCGTCATTGTAATCGGGACTGGACATATTACTGATAGCTTCCGATTGACTTAGATCCCCGTTTGTCGGGTGATATCCTCCTCCGCCAGCTCCACCCCCGCTGCCGTTTCCACCGCCGGAGATATTTGAGCAATTATTGACGTTGCTCGAGTCGGTCATCATCATCATCGGCACACTATTAATCAAGTGTCCCGAGGATATCGTTCCAGCGTTACCCGTTCCACCCAAACAATTCGGATTGACACTGTTGGTGCACGTGGTGCCACTCGGCAGCGGAAATCTGCGAGACCCGGAGTTAGAGGACATCACGGAGGATGACACCGAGGTCGGAGAAGCTGGAGACAGAGACCGCTGGGGGCTGGTGTCTTCAGTAGAGGAGGAATTGCTGCCCGTCGACGACGAGGAGGACTGGGAGCTCCCGTTTTGGCAGCACGACGTGCGCTCTGACGCCGAGGGCGAGCTCACTGGAGCGTTGTAGGTCCAGACGATGCGCTCGCTGGACACTCCTTGTCCGCTGTCTGGCCTGGTGTCCAGCAGAGTGTTTAAACTTGAAGTCACATCATCGTCGATGTCAATGTCCACCGCGCTCATCGATGGGTCCTTTTGGAACTGCAGGTGGTCCTCGGAGCGCGACGTTCTGACGAACCCGCTGGAGTATCCGAAACTGGAGATCGCCGACTTGTCGACCATGCAGTGGGTGTGCTGAGTCCCGGCCACATCGCGTTTTATCAAACCAACTGGGGAGGTGTTGGCCGAATTCGAGCCACCGGTGTTCATTCCGACGCCTGTCGGGTTTGAAGGGGGGTTTTTGTTGTAGTTTCGGTTGTGGCCCATCATCTCGTTGGGGCTGGTAGGCACCGAGTTGTGATGGTGGTGATGATGGTGGTGATTGTTGTGATGGTGGTTGTGGTGGTGATGCCGATGGATGTAGTGGTTGTTATACCTCAACGAGTCGACTTTCTTTTGGTACTTTGGCAGTAGTCCTGAGCTCTGTTGTGTGCGCGATAAGTTAAGCATCAAATCCCCGGTCATCATGTATGCTTCGAACCTAAAATTTTAATATTACAAATTAATTTAATTAAACTAGCAACTTTGCAGTGACTATGTGACTGCCGTGAGTTGTGAAATATAAATAAATTAAATTTTGCTTTATTAAATAATGACTTTTGTTAAATTGCACTGTATTTTCTTAACTATTGACGTTTTCATAGATATAAGCTCATCCCTATGTTACACTCATCAATTTGTTAGATTGCACTATATTTTTTTAACTATTGACGTTTTTAAAGATATAAGCTCATTCCGATGTTACACTCATCAAGAGCTTTCATTTGAGTACCCACATGCATTTTGATATATTTTTCATGTATAAATATATAAAATATATGAAAAATTGATGTGGGTATTCAAATGAAAGGTCTTGATGAGTGTAACATCAGGATGAGCTTATATCTTTAAAAATGTCAATAGTTCACAAGATACAAGGTCATTTCTTAATTATGTATCAAGAGATAGAGAATTTTCGAATGCAGCCTAAATATTTATCATAATAAATTGACTATCGATGAGAATGATATGAAGTCTTGAAAAGGCACAAATTCAAGTCAAGGCCTTTGCAATGACACTAAATTTCATTAAAAAAAAAAAAAAAAACAATTTTATCAAATAAATATTCTGGCCAAAAATTTTTCTTATTCTCTTAATAATATAGATTAGTTTATAAAATTGACTGATAAAAAATGTATCTAAATTTTGGTTCAAGATTTTTCTATCTTTAATCAAATAATTTTTGTTATCAGTAGAATAATAAAATAATTAATTACCTTGGTGTGTTTTTCTGCTTAGCGAATTTCTCACCAGACAAAGGCTCCCACTGGGCACGCTCCTCTTCTTTGAAGCTGTCGGCTGGCGGAAGAAGCGCCTCAAACTCAGACGAGCCCGAGGCGTCGCTGTATGAGCCATTGGTTCGCTTAGCATACTGATTAACACTCTCCACCGACGGCAATGAGTTGTCTGATAAATTGTCGAAGATCAGGTTATTTTTTTTGGTGGACTTGTCCTCGCAGTTTACAGCGTTAGAGTTAGAGCCGGTGTTGTTATGAGAGTTTTTTCCGCAACTGTTCGTCGACAGCTCCGCCTCGCAAATACCCTGGCCTGACGACAGCAGACGCTTCACGTGCGACTTTATTGCTGGATCTGCAAGTTAATTATCTGGTTAGAATGACTCTTTAAGTGTATGTGACCTACTTGTGCTTATATTAAAGCTTACATCAAATAAAAATATTTATTATTTCATTCTAAATATATATTTGTATCAATTACACTTGATAAATAAACAAATAAATAAATAAATTAATTAATTAATAATAAAATATAAAATTATATCGGGGAATTTTTTTTAATAGAAAATAATTATTATTTGAATAGATAAATCGAAGAGAATAAAATTACTGAGGATTTATATCTAACAGATTTATCAAAAATGAATAAAGATTTTTTTTTATCAGTGTCTGCTACCACAGGTGCCAGTTAACGGTTTGAATTTTATTATTTCGAAATAATAGAATCAATCACTTATAAAACATGACGGCGCTTGACATTTTTTAAAAACTCCTCCGGTAAAAAGTACCGACCATAAATCTGATGCTTCTCATAATATAAAACCAGTGACCTATAAAATATTTAAGAGTAATTTCAATATTTTCAAGAGTAATAAAATCACTTTTACATTAATTGAAATTAAAAAAAAAAAATTTTTATTCATTATTTTTATTAATAAATTCTGATAAATTTACTGTTATTCAAGAAGAAATGAACATTAGTCATTTTAAGAAGAAAAACTCTAAAATACATCTCTCATTACTCATTAGTCTATCGATTAACTGCATTAATAATAACAAAAAATCTATGCAATGTATGAATCACTTGCCGAGCTAAATTGAGAAGAATGAGAGGAATTTTCAGTACTTAAGTCAGTTTTTACTGTTGGTAAAAGCTAAAACTCAATACAGCGATATCAAGACGTCTACGTAAAGTTATCTCAGCCCACGTGTCTCTTCAAACGTGTGTATTTCAATAGAACAGCCAGCCTTATCATTATTCTGAATGAAAGCCTACAACAGATTCCCCTATCTGCTGATAAAATTCAAATAAATTCTCAGTGTCAACCAGACCCAGAGCTTTTAAAATAGTTTTTACTTTCAGTTTTTATTTACAGAGTCCTCTAGTGCTTTTAATTTTTTATTTTTTTAACCCTTGAACTCTAAATTTAAAATTACTGAAGAAATAAATTTATTTGTTTTAAATTAGAATAAAGAAAAAAAATTTTTCTACTTTTAAAGAAATAATAAAACAAGTTTTATAAAGAAATATTTATTTTACGGTCTGTAAATTTTTATCGTTCTACTATTGTATTATGAAGATCAATATATGAAATTGCCGTCCATATCAGGAGTTTTGGCGCCCCACCCAATAGAAGAAATGTTTGAAAGCAACTTTATACATAGATCGTGTGTACAAATACAAATGTAATGTTAACTTGCTAAGTTTGGGTAACCAGGGCAAATGTGTCAGTTGCGTTACACCAATACATTACTATAGACACAATATTCTATGATAATATGACAATGACAATACAGCATTATCTACTATTCCGATTGTCGAGTGTAAATACTCGCTTACATACATTATGTACTATGTACTACTCATACTGTTGAATTACAGGTCAAATAAAAGTGTCAAATAAAAACCAGCCGAGTAGAAGGCAAATGGTCTGATGGTATCTAGTTTTGTGGAGAAGATACATTGTTACGCTATCGTTTTATATACCTACACTAGGAAGGATTACAAGAAACCTGATTTAGAATCAATTACACTGGATAAATTCGACAGACTTTTACTTCATTTTATTCAACTTTGAATTAGAATTTTATTTTTATTCTTTTACTTTTTTCTAAAAAAAAATTTAATGATTTTTTGAGTATTAAAATTTATAAATTTATTAAAATTTATAAATTAGACAAACTATCAACTGATTTTTCTTATTTGTTTAAAAAAAAAAATTAAGTAAATTTTTATTGACATTAAATTTTTAAATTAAATATTGTTTATATTCTTTAATAAAAAAAAATATTAAAAAAATTTTAGTGAAGAAATATAAAGAATTTTCGAATATCTTATCGAAAAATTAAATTGTAATGTTTTATAAAACTAAAATCTTAAATGGCTAGATAAATTTAATAAAAATTTTCAAATTAATTTAATTATTAAAATTTATTACTGATTCTTCTTCTTATTTGTCAATTATTCTTATTTCTTTTTAAAAACAAAAATTTAATTAAATTTAAAATAAATATTTATTGCCATTAAATTTTTAAATTAAATATTGTTTATATTCTTCAATAAAAAAATATTAAAAAAATTTTCAATGAAGAAATATAAAGAATTTTAAAATATCTTATAAAAAATTTAAACTATAAAACTAAAATCTCAATTAGTTAAATAAATTTTCAAAATAATTTACTCATTAAAATCTATTAACTAAAATCTATAGATTTATATATAAATTAGACAAACAATAAACTGAAATTTAATTTTTGATCTTTTAAAAAATAAATTTAAGAAACTTTTAGGTAAATATTTATTGCTATTGCATGAAAAAAATAAAATATTATTAAAATTCTTCATTAAAAAAATCTTAGTGAAGAAATTTCAATAATTTTTCAATATTTAATAAAATAATAAAATAATAAAATAAAATTGTTATATTTAATTATCAATTAAAATAAATTGATAAAAATGTGAGTAATAATTAAAAATAATTTCTTAATAAAAAATAAATAAATAACTCACCCCTTTTTAGTTTGAGGGTAACTGGATCGGAGGATAATCGAAGACATTTGAGCACTGTAATCAATAACAATACATAATTAATGACTAAATAAATAAATATGAATAAAAATAAAGAGGATGAGACATGTATGATGGTGCTGTCGAGAGAAGCGAACGACTGGGTGTGGAAGCAAACGCACGACACGACGTAGATTTCTCTGAGTTGATTCTCGTTATCGTTTTTCTGTCTCACTTTACACTCTCTTGGTTTTAATACTTTAAGTACAGCACTGTACACTCTACACTTGATACTCGTGCTCTGTCTGCTCTACTGATAATAATAATAACAATAATAAATAGTTTGTTGGTAGAATGTAGCCTATAGCCGGCGCGGTAACATAACGTATCCAGTCTCGGCGGTATTCGCGGTCTCGCGGTTTTTCCTCGTATCACTACTCAAAACTCACTAGTACAGCCTAGACCAGCAAAGGAATAACTTAACTTTTATTTACCAAGTTGAGATGGAGAGCAGAGGAATCAAGAGCAGAGGATAGGATGGGATGATGCTCGCTGATAGATGTAGTCGCGGCTGCACTGGCTCAAGAGACTAGACACGTTCGAGTTCTTGCAAGCCCACCACTGACTCGAATGAAAAAATTTGATCTTCGGGTGACCTTATAAAAAAGAATAACAAAATCCTGACAAGTTGGCTACCAATTAAAATATAAAATTGAAAATTTATTTTAATTAATGAAAAAAAGGTTGCGATTACGCGGTAGCTCAGCTTCAAGATTAAAAGCACGTTTTTCATTAATTTTAACACGCTCATATGAACACGACAGTTGGAATTAAAATTTAATACTGCATATCGCGTATGGATTTTCAGATAATCGTTAATTGAGTTTAAATATAAATATCATCGCTTGATTATTATTATTTTAATTGAACAATTTTTTTAATAATCAATTACAAGCTAATAATCTAGCAATTAAAAAAATTTATTTTATAAAAAATATTTAAAAATAGGTGCAGTTATTTCCAAGTGGGGTCTATCCTATTTTTGGTCATATCTAGGTAAAAAATTAACATTTTTTTATTCTGCTTGTTTTTACAGCGCATTTATGATAAAAAATATCGTGAAAGAAAAAAAAATTTCGATAGCTTTTTTGCCTTCACAAGTTGGAAAAAATTTTGGCTCTCATGTTTTTAGATAAAATTTCTATTTATCTTTTTTTGATGTTTTTACAATATTGTTTTATAAAAAAATACATAAAAAAACGAATAATTTAAAAAAAAAAGTTGAATATCACAATTTTCTAAAAAATTTATAAATTTTTTTGAAAATTTGTTAAAATTGTGATAATTAACTTTTTTATTTTAATTTTTAATTTTTTTGAGTTTAAAAAAAAAATATATCAAAATTTTCAAAAAAAAATTTCGTTTAAAAAAATGAAAATTAAAATGTTGGACCCCACTTGTAAGTAATTACCTAAAAATATAATTGTCAAAATTCTTTACAAATCTCATCTGACTTTTTGTTGATCTTTAAAAAATTGATTGAAGAATCACATGACAGATAAATTAAAAAAGATATAAAAGTTTTTACATAAGCGCGAATATAACGAAAATGACAGTTTTAAAAAGTTAAATCGCTATTATCTTTCAACCGAAAAGTGATTTAACTTTTCTGATAGCACACACGAACTCTGTGTGCAGCAATATGTTAAATTACCATAATTCTGAAAGAGACCGGTCATATTTAATTTTACTGAAAAGTAATTAACAACAGCACCGCTGAACTGTCGGCGAATTTCAAATAATTTTTATTCAAACACTTAAATAACAATTAATTGTTATTACTCTTTCTTCTTTAAAAAAAACTTTTAAACTTGGATTCATTGCAAGTATCAGTCACTTACAAGTTTAATCACTTTAATTACTTTTAAGAAGCGCTCTATTAAAGCGTCAAAGAACTTTTAATTCCCAAAAATTAAAAACGTCCCTGCGGTCAATGAACAATTGATTTTGCATGCAAGCAATTTAAAAAAAAAATAAATTTGATCCTAGAAAATAATTTTGAAGAGTTTTATTGTTTTGAATTAAGACAAAAAATCTTAAAATATTATTCAGTTCAAGAATTTTTCTCTTGAATCAAATTTAATATTTTTTTCAACGTAAAAAAACTAAAAAACTCCAATGAAATTCCCATAAAAATGTGATGAGAGTTTGAAAATAATGAAACTCACCTTCTTTGGTACTAAATCGGTTAACATCAACGTCGTTTACCCTGAGAATGACATCTCCTGCCTCGACCTGGAACAAAAAATAAAATAAATAATTTAACAAGATTTATCTCTCACCTTAAAATATATTTTCATTTGGCTTATCACTTAACCCACATCTTAATTTCTTTTATTTTTTATCCTATTTTATTTTATTATTTTGTTGTCATCCTACACGGAGAATAACTCACGTATAAAAAAGGATCGCGACTCAACTTGTTATTGTCTGATCCCTGTACCGGTAATAAGCGCACAATGTGACAGGTACAGACATTATATTACATTAGTCTGCTCTCTTTATCTCACTCCGTTAAAGTGTTATGTTCTAGTTATACATCCGTGTCCATTAGCAAGATGCAAGAGGAACTATAGGATTAGTGTACAGAGGGTTGAATGATAAATTTGCTGAATAAGACCAAGAGTAAGAGAGATTAACCAAGTATTTGCGAGAAAAATTAACTACAAACTCTAGACTTGCAATGCGGAGAAAAGAGAAGTGGAAAAATTAGTTTTTAGAGTAGAAACAAGTCTCTCGTAAAAAAAATGCGAGTAATTCACTTGACACTGTAATAATTGACACTATAGTTTGTAATAATGCAATTACAATTAAAAATATCTAATTTTACAAATTCAAATGTATTTATAATTGCATGAAAATTTGAACTAGAATTTACTTATTTTTTTTTTTCAAGTTATTTATGGAAAAATTAATTGTTAAGACTTGAAACTTTCTAAATTTTAATTTATTGGTAATGCATTTTTTCGTGTTATCAAAATAAATTGTTAATTGAAAGAATAAGACTTAAAGTGTGAGCTATTATTTATTATTGATAATAATAAATACACTGTCAATTATAACAGGTGAACCTGTAATTCTCAAACTCCAAGCTCACACGGAAAAATAAGAAGGAAAAAATTACATAATATAAGGTAATGTTTCAGATTGTAATTATTGAAGATTTTCTAAGATTTAAATATTGTAAAATGTAAATGTTACATTGAAAACTCTGAAAATTTTCATTAAAAGTTTGAATTTACAAAAATGTTATTTCAAACTGCAATTTTTATAGTTTTTTATATCAAGCGACGCTTATTACTATTTATAATATAATTTTTATATTTTTCTTTTTTGCGTGCAGCTATCAAAATCTAAATAGTTTATACGAAAAATTACAGTTTGAGATATTAAATGTAAAAAAGAAATTTACAGGTTCAAACCTTTTACTACTATAAACTAAAAAAAAGTTTTAGTTGGTACATGTCTCAAAAATATAATTTTTACAGTTTCACATGTAGAAGGACGACTGATTAAAACTCTAATAAATCCTAGTAACAAATTTAATTTTTCCGTGAATTTTTGTTTTAATTTAAGACACGATATAAAACACACATGATTTAATTGAAGAAAGTATAGAACAGAGCTTTAACCTTGAACAAGTAGAAAAAAAACTCTAGTTAAAGGACAGTAAAAGGTACAGGAAGTTAGTTGCTAACAAAAATTAATTGGTCTATTTTATCAGAGGTCAAATCGATTTGTTTTCATTCAATAAAATAAGAAAAAAAATTCTACCAACTATGACGCTGAGATCAGAAACGCGAATCGCGACCTGTGCTATCAAATCTTAGACTCTTTTATCAGAAACGAAATATTGAGACCATTTTAAGCCGCTATGACTAAAAATAAACACACTGAGATCATTTTATTTCAAGGAAGTTGAAAAAGTAAATTTTTGAAATAAGGAATAAATTGGTTACAACTGAGAAGTTGATTAAGTAAACGGAAGCATGCTGTGTAGACAATACAGCGAATTAGAGTATCAATAAATTAGGTTAAGTGTATCATAAGCGCCAGGAAGTTTGTGTGGTCGAACAAAAATTGTGTAAAACATTTGGTTACACGGAAGAATATATAGTTGGATGTGTATGTGGTCACCGAGCCGCAAAATTGAGTCGTCACGCCCAGTGACAATATGCCACGCGTGATTACGACCCGTGACCCGTAATAAGCTATTGCATGTAATGTATAAGCAAGATGTTGTGTCTGTCTTTTAATAGGACAATCCACCGTTTTGATTTTATGTCCAATCCTTAAATCAATTGATCCATCAAATTGCTTTAATTGTAAATTTTTTTTAATAAAAGCTTATTACAAATCAAATGCTTACGTGGATATTTTATTTTTTCCAGTAAAATTTATTTTGTTTCGTATGCTAAATTTTTTTTTTTTTTTCATTAGTCATGCCAATAATTAATTTAATTAAGAATGCAAGAATAATTTCATTATTTATTATTTACAATAAAAAATTTACCTCGGAAAGTGGTACATACTCAACATAATTAAATTTATCATTTTTAGACGAATTATCGCAGCAACAACTTTTACATAATGAAGGAAAAAAAGACATAATATACACACGGGTAAATAATTAAAAAAATTAAATAGTAAAAAAATATTTATGATATAATGCAATAGATCTGCATATAAATAAATTGCGTCGTATAATAATGTTTATTGAATTACCAAGTTACTAGTACTGACGTGTCCTCAATGTTTTTCATCAGCTTTTTCTCTTAGTTATTTTTCTTTCTCTTTCTATACTCATACTTGCCAATATTATTTATAGCCACCTAACATTGACATTGTTCGAGTAAATAAGTTATTTAATTAAATATTTTCCTACTATTAAATTAAATAGAAATTTTTTTTCTATTCCGCAAGATTGTAATTAAAAATTACGCTCATTATTGTCGCGAAATTAAATGACTGGCAGATAATAAAAAGTCCCACGATCAAAACCACCTCTGGGTTTTTTAATTTTTTTATTCATATAAAATTATAATTAGAAAAATTGTTACTTACAAATTGCATAGAAATATTTCTTCGTGCTTGGCAATTTTTCTAAATAAAATTATTCATATAAAATAAAATGAATTAAATTATAAATACTTAAAAGGCTTGACGTTTAATAGGTCAGTGCTTTAAGAAATCCTAAAAGCTCTACTAAATGTGCTTTTAGCCAAAAGGCAAAATAAATAAAAACACTAAGCCACATTTATATTCAAAGTTGAAAGCTTTCTTGTATTAAAAATTATACTTTTGAGTGAGTAAAATCAAAAAAGATGTGTCGGGGCTCTAAAAGCCGAGCGGATCAAATCAACAAAATTAAGGGCTTTTTCGAAATATCAAACTATTGGCGGATGATGTGCTGTTAAGATAATGTTGTATTATGTCGGGGAAGAGAAAAGAATGTCAAGTATGGTGTAATACTGAGGGGAAACCAGGGCCATGTAACCAGACACCAATTCTCTTTTGCGTAACGCAAACTGCTATCGTTAACTATCGACTTCCTTACTCGATATTCTATGTCAAGTGTTGTCTACTATATTTGCTATACTCTATCATAATATAAACTACTTCCTATTATATTATACTATATCATATTTTCATATCATTCTCACCGATAATCAATTTATTATGATAAGTTTTCAGGCTGCATTCGAAAATTCTCTGTCTCTAGATTTATAATTGAGAAATGAGCTTGTATCTTGTGAACTATTGACATTTTTAAAAATATAAGCTTATCCTGATGTTACGCTCATCGAGACCTTTCATTTGAATATCCACATCAATTTTTCATATATTTATATATTTTATATATATATGTAATGTATAAGCAAGATGTTGTGTCTGTCTTTTAATAGGACAATCCACCGTTTTGATTTTATGTCCAATCCTTAAATCAATTGATCCATCAAATTGCTTTAATTGTAAATTTTTTTTAATAAAAGCTTATTACAAATCAAATGCTTACGTGGATATTTTATTTTTTCCAGTAAAATTTATTTTGTTTCGTATGCTAAATTTTTTTTTTTTCATTAGTCATGCCAATAATTAATTTAATTAAGAATGCAAGAATAATTTCATTATTTATTATTTACAATAAAAAATTTACCTCGGAAAGTGGTACATACTCAACATAATTAAATTTATCATTTTTAGACGAATTATCGCAGCAACAACTTTTACATAATGAAGGAAAAAAAGACATAATATACACACGGGTAAATAATTAAAAAAATTAAATAGTAAAAAAATATTTATGATATAATGCAATAGATCTGCATATAAATAAATTGCGTCGTATAATAATGTTTATTGAATTACCAAGTTACTAGTACTGACGTGTCCTCAATGTTTTTCATCAGCTTTTTCTCTTAGTTATTTTTCTTTCTCTTTCTATACTCATACTTGCCAATATTATTTATAGCCACCTAACATTGACATTGTTCGAGTAAATAAGTTATTTAATTAAATATTTTCCTACTATTAAATTAAATAGAAATTTTTTTTCTATTCCGCAAGATTGTAATTAAAAATTACGCTCATTATTGTCGCGAAATTAAATGACTGGCAGATAATAAAAAGTCCCACGATCAAAACCACCTCTGGGTTTTTTAATTTTTTTATTCATATAAAATTATAATTAGAAAAATTGTTACTTACAAATTGCATAGAAATATTTCTTCGTGCTTGGCAATTTTTCTAAATAAAATTATTCATATAAAATAAAATGAATTAAATTATAAATACTTAAAAGGCTTGACGTTTAATAGGTCAGTGCTTTAAGAAATCCTAAAAGCTCTACTAAATGTGCTTTTAGCCAAAAGGCAAAATAAATAAAAACACTAAGCCACATTTATATTCAAAGTTGAAAGCTTTCTTGTATTAAAAATTATACTTTTGAGTGAGTAAAATCAAAAAAGATGTGTCGGGGCTCTAAAAGCCGAGCGGATCGAATCAACAAAATTAAGGGCTTTTTCGAAATATCAAACTATTGGCGGATGATGTGCTGTTAAGATAATGTTGTATTATGTCGGGGAAGAGAAAAGAATGTCAAGTATGGTGTAATACTGAGGGGAAACCAGGGCCATGTAACCAGACACCAATTCTCTTTTGCGTAACGCAAACTGCTATCGTTAACTATCGACTTCCTTACTCGATATTCTATGTCAAGTGCTGTCTACTATATTTGCTATACTCTATCATAATATAAACTACTTCCTATTATATTATACTATATCATATTTTCGCTGGTAATTATGTAACGATAATAATAATTATACTTTATAGCGAGGATGAAAGGTCTTGTAGAATCTATAATTAAGTGTTAAACGTCAAAAATATTTCCCGAAAGTTTTAAAATGCATTGTAAAAAATTTCGGGTCGAAAAAATTTGCTTTTAATTTTTAACAAAAATTTCTTTGACGCAAAAATTTTTACTTTGTAATAATTTATGAAATTATAATTGAAAAAAATTTTTTTAAGAAATAATTATCTGTTATTTAAAAAATGAGAAAAATTTTGTGTCCAGGATAGTCATATGAGAAAATCGGTTTTTTTTTTTGAAATTTAGTGTCATTGCAAAGATCTTGACTTTAATTTGTACCTTTTCAAAGTTTCATATCATTCTCACCGATAATCAATTTATTATGATAAGTTTTCAGGCTGCATTCGAAAATTCTCTGTCTCTAGATTTATAATTGAGAAATGAGCTTGTATCTTGTGAACTATTGACATTTTTAAAAATATAAGCTTATCCTGATGTTACGCTCATCGAGACCTTTCATTTGAATACAATAGTTAAGAATGTACAGAGCAATTTAACAAAAGTCATTATTTGATAAATCAAAATTTTATTTATTCATTGTTCACAAGTCACGGCAGTCATATAATGATTGCAAGGCTGCTAGTAGCAAGAATAATTTATTTAAAAAATTACAAATTCAATTTTAAAAAAATAATTTTTTAGACTTTGTTTATTTTTCAAGTTTTTATCAATTTCAGTGTCATAATAGCTTGCATTTAAAAATAAATTTATTTATAAAGAGTTAAAAAATTCATACAAACCCATCGATTTTTTAATTAAACTTCTAAAAGCCAAGAATAGAATTTTCAATGTCTAGAATTTAATTTTACGTAAAAGAAACTTGTGAGTCAAAACTCAAGGGTCAATGCTGAAATGCCAATAAATTTAACGAGTTGAGTGAAAAAAGTGTGTGATAATAAAGACGTGGATAATGAAAAAATAAGTACTACAGCGCGAGACATCGTACATGAGTCATTGGCTCATTGACATTGGCAGCGACATGACCACGTGCCATCTAATAATGGTGTGCGTAGTTAAGTATCATATACTATACGGGTTGAAAGAACACACATCACGCAATTCCCTTTACATTTCACACTCTGTCAAAGACACACCACACGAATGCTTAGGGCGTCACTCTCTCTTATTATAATACACATTATGTCACGCACATTTGCCTATTAGATACCGCCTATCGAAGTTTATTTAAAGCCCCAAGAATTCTATTCATTATCAATCATCAACCGAACTCGGTAAATTTGATTCCCAGCCTCGACAACCCATTAATAATTGCCCAAAGCACGAAATTTTTCGATTTGCGTTCTCAAAATTTCCGATTCTCGCATGTCGCAAGCGGGGAAGTGGCCGAGCGCAACGTTTGCAAGTCTACTACGCAGGAAAAACCGGGATCGATTCCCAGCGTGTGTCAATTGAAAAAATAATTTCTTTTTTTCATTTATTACTAATTTTCAGGGATGATTAATCGAGAATACAGAAAGATTCATGGTCAAAGATCGATTAATAAAAATTAATTATTTAAGGGTCCGTCCCAAATATATTTAATCAATTTATATATAAATTAATGAGTGGTCTCTTTAAGTAATGAATCGAGTAATTATTTATCAACCTAATAATACTTTTTATACTTAGAGTTATAAATAGAACACAAACAATCAGTAAGGGTGAAACCCTTGTTCTTTTAAATAAAATATTATCTTTCTACCCTCTCACTATTGATTTAAATCCCCAGAGTTATTGTTTAAATATTTTTTTAACAATTTTTTGTTATTTGCCAGATGACTAGTCAAAAGAGTAATAAAATCGTGTCTAATCTGAACAAAGTTATCGAAAAAATAATATTTTAAAAAACTTTAGCATTAAAATTCATAAATACATCTCATTTATTCCGAGTGTAAATGTTTAATGTTAATGTTCCTTATCCTGGAAAGATTGCTCCAGTTTCGAGTGACTCTGTGCCAATAAAAAGAATAAAATAAAGTATAATAGAATGAATCCCAGTAAAAGGATATTTAGGTCAGCTAAATAATGTCTTTAAAGTTGCGGAAGCCTTTTCAATGCCCAATAGTTAAGAATGTACAGAGCAATTTAACAAAAGTCATTATTTGATAAATCAAAATTTTATTTATTCATTGTTCACAAGTCACGGCAGTCATATAATGATTGCAAGGCTGCTAGTAGCAAGAATAATTTATTTAAAAAATTACAAATTCAATTTTAAAAAAATAATTTTTTAGACTTTGTTTATTTTTCAAGTTTTTATCAATTTCAGTGTCATAATAGCTTGCATTTAAAAATAAATTTATTTATAAAGAGTTAAAAAATTCATACAAACCCATCGATTTTTTAATTAAACTTCTAAAAGCCAAGAATAGAATTTTCAATGTCTAGAATTTAATTTTACGTAAAAGAAACTTGTGAGTCAGAACTCAAGGGTCAATGCTGAAATGCCAATAAATTTAACGAGTTGAGTGAAAAAAGTGTGTGATAATAAAGACGTGGATAATGAAAAAATAAGTACTACAGCGCGAGACATCGTACATGAGTCATTGGCTCATTGACATTGGCAGCGACATGACCACGTGCCATCTAATAATGGTGTGCGTAGTTAAGTATCATATACTATACGGGTTGAAAGAACACACATCACGCAATTCCCTTTACATTTCACACTCTGTCAAAGACACACCACACGAATGCTTAGGGCGTCACTCTCTCTTATTATAATACACATTATGTCACGCACATTTGCCTATTAGATACCGCCTATCGAAGTTTATTTAAAGCCCCAAGAATTCTATTCATTATCAATCATCAACCGAACTCGGTAAATTTGATTCCCAGGCTCGACAACCCATTAATAATTGCCCAAAGCACGAAATTTTTCGATTTGCGTTCTCAAAATTTCCGATTCTCGCATGTCGCAAGCGGGGAAGTGGCCGAGCGCAACGTTTGCAAGTCTACTACGCAGGAAAAACCGGGATCGATTCCCAGCGTGTGTCAATTGAAAAAATAATTTCTTTTTTTCATTTATTACTAATTTTCAGGGATGATTAATCGAGAATACAGAAAGATTCATGGTCAAAGATCGATTAATAAAAATTAATTATTTAAGGGTCCGTCCCAAATATATTTAATCAATTTATATATAAATTAATGAGTGGTCTCTTTAAGTAATGAATCGAGTAATTATTTATCAACCTAATAATACTTTTTATACTTAGAGTTATAAATAGAACACAAACAATCAGTAAGGGTGAAACCCTTGTTCTTTTAAATAAAATATTATCTTTCTACCCTCTCACTATTGATTTAAATCCCCAGAGTTATTGTTTAAATATTTTTTTAACAATTTTTTGTTATTTGCCAGATGACTAGTCAAAAGAGTAATAAAATCGTGTCTAATCTGAACAAAGTTATCGAAAAAATAATATTTTAAAAAACTTTAGCATTAAAATTCATAAATACATCTCATTTATTCCGAGTGTAAATGTTTAATGTTAATGTTCCTTATCCTGGAAAGATTGCTCCAGTTTCGAGTGACTCTGTGCCAATAAAAAGAATAAAATAAAGTATAATAGAATGAATCCCAGTAAAAGGATATTTAGGTCAGCTAAATAATGTCTTTAAAGTTGCGGAAGCCTTTTCAATGCCTTTTAGAAAAACGTCCTTATTTTTTTCTCCTCATCCTTCATCCCTTTGTACCTTTGACTTTATTAGATTATTAGTCCTCTATGAAATATTTAATCGATAAATCGATCTTTGATATTTCGGATCACTACATAACAATAGTCCATTGAAGGACGGTTAATCTTGCTTTAAACTTTTGTTCTTTATGCTTTATCCAGTTTTATTAAATTTTTGGGGAATAATAAATATTTTCATTCTCTTATACATATAAAATAAGAAATTTGATTTAGTGCTGGTTATGTGGAGCTGGCTGTGACTAAGTGCCAAAAAAAAAAATTTATTATTAAAATTATTTCGAGGATAATTGGAGTTAAAATTTAAAAAATTAATTTTAAAATTATTTTTTTATGTAAAAAGTCTTAAATGGCTTGCATCAATTTTTTTTTCACTCACTTAGAATTGTAAAAATTTTTAATTATTAAAAAAGTCTTACAGAATGACAAAAAAAAATAATAAAAAAAAATTTTTTTTCAAGATAATTTTTAATTTATTGTTAGGTGATATTAAAAAATTTTTTAAAAATAATAAAAATTAATTTATTGAAATGATAAGTCATTAAATATTGACGAAAAAATAACAACCCTTAAAAAAGCCCAACATTTATCGCGATTTTACTCGTATATTTTTTTCCTATTTACTTTTTTCTAGCGCGTCTACTTTAATAGCATTCTCACAAGTTTACCGACCTCAATTCTCACCTTATTTCTTTCTCAAATAGGTTATTTCAGCCCAGAGCATATAGAAATATATATGTACTTACACTCAAGTCTAGCAAAATTCTTGGAAGAAAAATCGTAGTTGGAAATCTAGACCAATTGAACA
The DNA here is from genome assembly GCA_000956155.1 of Cotesia vestalis. Lineage (NCBI taxonomy): Eukaryota > Metazoa > Arthropoda > Insecta > Hymenoptera > Braconidae > Cotesia > Cotesia vestalis. The sequence continues at coordinate 6,904 of JZSA01004584.1, read as the reverse complement.
AAAAATTGTTCCGTATAAAAAAAATCATGCACTATAAATAACACTCGGAATAAAGAAAAATAGTCTCGTGTGCTTGTACGGAATAAAATGACAAATAAAGTGATATTATTAAGTAATAATATGAAAGTACAATTGCGGATGATTGTGAGAAAATAATCCGAGAAAATAAAAGGAGTTATTGAAAAGGAAAAGACTCGGCTTAATCCTAACAAGGAATCTTGATAAAAATATTACAAGTTATCTGTTTTTATTTATTGCTATCAGACATTGTAATTTCTGCTTTAAATTGTTGTTATTATTATATTATTATGCTGTTACTTATGATGTTGTCGTTGTTATATCACCGGTGAAGTGAAATGAAAAAGTGTTACGTGAACAAATTACGAGATTGATTCGAGGTTGCTGCAAATGTATCAAATAAGTGAGGGTGAAGTACAAGAATCATTGCTCAAGGTAACATAAGTAATACAACCTCTTTATTTACCTTTTTTTTTCAACTTTAATTTATTATGTCACGCGCTAATTTTTTATTTTATTATTATTTTTATTTAAACTCAATATTTTATAAGTTATGATCTTCACTTAAGTTATCATGTTTCTTGAAATATTAAAAATAGCGCTATAATGTAAGAACATTTTTCATAAGAAATTTTCTAAGCTACAACTTTTGTCTCTTATAATTTAAAAAAAAAATCAATATTTCAAAAGTTCTGGCCATTTTTCTAATCATTGATAATAATTTTTTATTTTTTACTTTTTGAAAAATATTTAAGTTTTAAGTAAATATATCTCCTAGAATATTGAAGATAGCTCTACAGTATAAAAACATTTTCTCTAAGAAATTTTCTAAGCTACAATTTTGGTCTCTTATGATTTCCTAATAAAATTAATATTTCAGGAGTTAGAGCGATTTTTATACTAATTATATAGCGATTAAGTAGTTAATTAAAATTTTTTCTTTAAAAATAAGAATATTAATAAAAATAATAATTATTATTATTAAAAAATATATAAATATTAAAAATAATAATAAATTTGTAAGCTACTATTTTCCAGGCAAGTAAATAAATCCTTAGTTTTCAAAGCGCCCGCTAGATGGCGAAACATTAAATATTTTATCGTAAGCAGTAACTGAATTCTAGGTTTTAAGTTCGAAAATATATGATATATATTTCGATCCTTCTGAGATTCAGAACAAGAAATGATGACTCGTTTGAGCTCGTCTTTACGAGACGCCTGCAGCGGACACCTTGTTACGTTTAGCAGGTCAAACCGCTCTGATCTTGTCTATTAGGATCCGAATATTTATAAAAATATAATCACTTTAAAATAGTTAAACGGTAAAGTACCCAGTACTTGAACACTTGTAAAAATGGGACCAGTACTTGAACAGACTTTTCGAAATGTTATAATACAAAATCCGTATATTTATTATGAGTAATATGCACATGTTATAATTATTCAATGATGCAGTAATTGATTTCTGTAAGTTTTTTCAATTATAAATTAAAACAATTATATTTTTAGTAATTTAAAAGTTGACATGTCGAGAATAGCCGAAAGATGCTATTTTTTTCATAAAAAGGTACTAAACCGTAAACCGAAAAATTAGTAAAAAAAAAAACGGTATGTCATGATTTTAAGTAAAAAAAATTGTGCCACTCATTGAAATAGCCTTTTCTAAACAATACATATTTTTTGCAAAGACATAAACTATAATTTTTATATTAAATTTTAGCGTTCAACTAGACCTCCAAATTTTCAAAACGGTACCCAGAACTTGAACAAGCTGGGGCCGTATAATTTTAACAGCACTCTAACCTTTAGTAGGCTTATAGACTAGTGATCAGCATTGTGATTTGTATTAATTACTGCAAATTACATAAATTTTATAGCTAACGATTAGTGTAGTTAAAAATTATTGAACGTTCTAAATTGATTTTTTTTTATTTATAATTAAAAATTTACTTTGTCATTCATAAAAAATGTAATTAAGAAAATAAGTACAAATATTTTTCACTTTTAAATTAACATATTAAATATTTACAGTATTATTTTTAATATTAATCAATGATTTGTTATAATTCTATTGATATTTCAATAAACGTTAAAAATTTTTGGTGTGTCTATTGCCATATATTTTATTAGTTCAACTACTAGTCCTTTCATAGTCCATTTTAAAAACGTTGTCAAAATATAAATAATAAATTATCTTTGTTATTTTACGCTTCAATAAATTCAAAATTGGTTATATTTTCATGAAAATTACTAATTTGAACTAATAATTACATCTTTATATATTAAAAGTAGGGTCAAATAAGTTTTACTTTGAAATCTGTTCAACTACTGGGTACTTTACCTTATGTTAAATGCTCATAAGAGATAGCACTAAAAAAGATTTGAAGGATTAGAAAGTATTCAAAATGATGAGAAATCAAATCATCTAACCCTTTTTTTTTTTTTTTTTTGTCCAGATATTTACCTAAATGTAAACTCGATAATACATTGATTGATTTATCAATTTTAAAAGAGTTTGTAAATACATAAATATGTAATTGATAATTGATAAAAAATAAAATGTAGATAAAGATAACACATTATCAGTGACACTATCAAAATATCTTGTACATTTAGTGGTATTAAAATTTATCGGTTTTCCTTACAAAACTCTAACACTACACTTAACTCTACATATAAATATATCTAGTATATTGTATAGAGCGCAATGCAACATTATGTACAGCAAAAAGGAAGCATATCTTTACTCAGGTACATCGTAATACTTGCACTTGCACGTTGCAGCGCTACAGAGGTCTTAACCGGTATTACATACATATAGATGCGAGGTAACATATTGCGAATAGGAGCAAAAGTGATTCACGCGAGTATTTGCTCCATACAGCACACGCTACACACTTGTGCATTAGAGTGCAAACACACTGGTATCGAGCTTGCATTTAAATCATCTGTCTGTGTGGATAAACAAACTCTATAAGCGCTCTACTATTTGCCCGTTTAATATCTAATATTTAATACGAGTTTCCAAGGGCTAGACTTAGTTATCAAAATTATACTCGGATAATTTGTATTTTAATAATTAAAACCCATAATGCCATCATTGCTTTACGCATGTTTATTCACGCCAAGTTAAGGTCGATGTACTTTAATTTTTATCTTAAGTATTGCTAATTAATCGTAAAAATTATATTTCTAAAATTGCCGGTAATATTTTTTATCTTTATTATTTTAGTGAAGAATTAATCTAATCAGTTTAAAATCTCTGTGATTCTTTTTTGCCTAAAATAATTCGCAGAAAAATTTATTTATTGTAAGTAATTATTTTTCAAACTAATAGATATTCTTTTTTGAAAAAAAAAAAAAAAAAAAAAAAAAAAAAGTTTAAATTTTAAAAAATATATTTATTTCAATTTTAAGAAATTTGTATATGCAGCCTAAACACTTAAATATTAAAGTTCTTAAAGATATAAGCTAATCCTGATGTTACACTCATCAAGAGCTTTCATTTGAGTACCCACATGCAATTTGATAAATTTTTCATATATACATATATATAATATATATAAATATAAGAAAAATCGATGTGAGTACTTAAATGAAAGGTCTCGATAAGTGTAACATCGGGATGAGCTTATATCTTTAAAAATATCAGTAGTTGATGAGATACAAGGTCATTTCTTAATTATTGACATTTTTTAAGATATAAGCTCATTCCGACGTTACACTCATCAAGAGCTTTCGTTTGAGTACCCATATGCATTTTTTATATATTTTTCACATATACACATATATAATATATATAAATATATGAAAAATTGATGTGGGTACTCAAATGAAAGGTCTCGATAAGTGTAACATCGGGATGAGCTTATATTTTTAAAAATGTCAATAGTTCACAAGATACAAGGTCATTTCTTAATTATGTATCTGAAGATAGAGCATTTTCGAATGCAGCCTAAATACTTATCATGATAAATTGACTAATGGTGAGAATTAAATGAAATTTTTGAAAAAAAAAAAAAAAAAAAAAACTTAGCAACTTTGCTACAAAAAAAAATTTTTACTTTATTCCATAATGACTTTTGTTAAATTGAGCTTTCTTAAATATTGATGTTTTTAAAGATATAAGCTCATTCTAATGTTCCACTCATCCAGAGCTTTCATTTGAGTACCCACAAGCATTTTGATATATTTTTCATATATACATATATATAATATATATAAATATAAGAAAAATCGATGTGAGTACTTAAATGAAAGGTCTCGATAAGTGTAACATCGGGATGAGCTTATATTTTTAAAAATGTCAATAGTTCACAAGATACAAGGTCATTTCTTAATTATGTATCTGAAGATAGAGCATTTTCGAATGCAGCCTAAATACTTATCATGATAAATTGACTAATGGTGAGAATTAAATGAAACCTTGAAAAGGCAAAAATTTAAATCAAGATCTTTGCAATGACACTAAATTCCACAAAATAAAACCGATTTTATCATATGACTATCCTAAAAACAAATTTTTTATTATTCTCTAAATAATATAAATTATTTTGTCAATAAATTTTACTCGAAAATTTTTGTATAAATTTTTAAAAATGATAAAGATTATCTAAATATTTATAAACAAACATTCTTTGAAATTACATTAAAAGTCTTCTTCAGACGATATTACATTTAAAGAGATTTGCCAAGTAAACCGACGACGCCTTACTTTGCGTTCCAGACTAGACTTTATATATTGTATTTTATATATAATTCAGATACAGACGTATATATCTAAATACCTTCTCTTTTCTACCGGCACCCGGAAACGGAAAGGTACTCCACCGTCTAGTGAATGGAAACATCGTGAAACAGTTTATGTGGGTGTAAAGTGAAATGGATGATAAAGTATCAGATGTATACTTCATTTTTTAAATTTACCTATTTTTATATTCATAATTATGATTGTAAATTGCTTTGAAATTTAACAAGTGTGAATTATTTCCCAGAAGAACGGCAAGATAAAAACAATGAATAACTAAAAAAAAAATAATAAATAAAAGATATTGAGTTAATTTTCTAGATCATAAAGTGCAATTTTTTAGTTATCATTCCGTACAATAAAATACAAAACTTTGTAACTGAAGCGAGTAAACTTTGCACCTTCAACTTTAAGGACCCTTTTATTTAAAACTTTAATTAAATACATGTATATAAATAATTACATGTACCAGTTACAAACTTAACAATTAAATTAACTCCTCGCCAAGTTTAATATTCGATAAAATTTTACGGAAAAGTTTTATTTATGCAAAGCATTATTTCAGATATTTATTATTCTTTTTCATTGATAAGACGGAATTTAATATAATTTCCCCGGTTTGGTGGCATGACAAGGTACCGGCGCCAACAAAATGACAAAAACTATCTTTTTTACTTTTTTTACTGTCTTGTAAATTATTTCCTAGCTCTGAAGAGTCTCCAAGTCTTTACTTTTTACAACCAAGATTTGTACGAATAATAAAAATAAAAGAAGCAATTTCATTTGATTGAAACCGGGGTTCAGTTGAACTCTTTTGTTAAAAACTACAAAAGCCAAAAAATAAAATATTTTTTTTTTTTTTTTCATTTTTAATATTAACAATCTAGTTTTAATTACCAAACATTAAAGCCAGATTTTTTTTCATTGTTTAATTGTACAATTCCTGAAATTTTAACTCATTTAAGCTTTCATGTATGCCTACAAAAAAGAGAGTAGTAATAATAATAAAATACGCGGCGGTACTCTCAATTTTTAATCCATGCGAGAAACAACATTTAACCCGTAAGCTGACTTTACTGGAACAAAGCTCATGAAAATAACTAGAACAAAAAATAGTTTTACTCTTGTGTAGGTTGTAATTTAATTATATTATAATAATAACTTTGATGTGTGAAATTTTTTAATTATATTAGACAATTATTAATACCCAAGTACTTAAATAATTTTATTAAACTTCTTGAGAATTAATATAACTCAATTAAATTAAATTTTTGAGTATTCTTATTTAAAAACTAGATAAAAATAACAAGCATACCGTAAAATCATTATCTCATTACACACTTCTATTCAATCTCATTAAAATTAGCCGATCGATTTGTAAATATACTGTAATAATATATAACATTCAGTATCATAAAGTAAATCGCCGCGATAATACTATTATAAACGATCAAATGAATCAATGGTAGATAATCTTTGCGTGTAGCACGAACTTTTAATACTCTCTTCTATTAAACTCTGTACTCGGCATCAAATCATATTTTTAGCCCATTATTACTACATTGTGATGGGAATTTTTTATATTTATTTTACCTATACTGAATTTTAAATTTTAAAGTTAAATGCCTGATTAAAATCAGTCATTAACTACATAAATATTTCTCACTAGACTTTACCAAAACACGCGAGATAATTATAGATAACAATTCTTAGAACAAATTTCTTTACAATGAAATTTTTTAACACCGAAATAATCAATCAAAAAAATAAAAAAATAAATAATATAATAATAAAATTAAAAAAATTATTATTATTTTTTTTTTTTAATAAAATTATTAATGACGATTAAAGTGAATATAATATATCATTTAATCTATTGGCTGTCATGACATAATAATTAGCAATTTATCAATGAATCAGCGTTTTAAAAATATTAATTACCTCTAAGACATAACATCAAACTATAAATACACAATAGGGGTCAGAGTGCGATAACCTTGAGCTATTAATATATTATTTCATAGTTATCAGCTTCCGTGTTCTTATTTTCATGAAAAAATCTGAAAATCAACTAAAATGATTATCAAAATTTTATTAAGTTATAGTATTTTTTTTTTTTTTTTTTTTTTTTTTTAAAAA
>JZSA01004582.1:0-10012 GCA_000956155.1 Cotesia vestalis | reverse complement strand
TATTATATTCTTCAGTTCTTACTGCTAAGACTCTAGTAAATAATCACCGTCTAAAATTTCAAATTCTTATCAGTATTAAATTTCAATACGTCAGTGAATAAAAATTTGCTAAACAAAACTGAGTAAAAAAAAAAAAAAAGATTTCACTGGTAAACTTTCATATTATTATACATGCAGAAAATGAACCTGAATGAATATTTATGTAAGATATATATATTTATAATAAATGTATAAGTAACCCATTTGAATGATATTGATATGAAGACACTAAAGTGCCGGTTTCAAATCACAAAACATCCCGTGACGATCATCCACTAATTATAATGCTATTACGTAAAGAACTTTTAAGTATCACACGTAACTTTTTAGATTATTTCTAAGTCTATTAAATAGCTTTCTCTGTGCAAAAAATCCTTTTTTCAGTTCAAGGCTGACTTTTTGCTCTCATTTTTTCTTTATTCTCTTCCGCGTTCTCTGTCTCTTCTTATTTTTTCCTGGAAAAAATTTCAACGAGCTGGATTTTATTTATTTTTAAATTATTACTCACCTTAATCAATAATTACTCTTTGGTACTCTTCAATAATTTTATCTTTAATAAATAATTTTTTCAAAATCACTGATATCTCCAAAGTAAACAATATATAAATTTTTAAATAATTTTTTTTGTAAACAATTATAGAGAAGATAACACGCGAGATTGTTAAACACAAAAGATATTTTTTTTTTTTTAATAAATAAAACTAAATAATTAAATATAAAAGTGCGGGAATAGAAGCGCGTGTTATCTGTAAGCCGGCGAACAAGATACTGAAGCATGAAGCTAACGTAACGTTAAAACGTAAGTGAACAAAACGCGAGACCTCGAGGCAAAGTTGAAATGGAATTTCGCACATGCTACTGAGAGAGTATTGCGCTGACGTACGTCGTACGTGTAGTGTGTAGTGCATACGTGTAAGATAAATTTAAAAAAAGAATAAATCAAAAAATAAATTACTTGGATAGACATGAGACTCACGTGCTTTATCTTCACGGTGTTTTTTTTTTTTTTTTTTTTTAATGAAAAATTAATTTAATTTGTAATTTAATAATTAATGAATATGTAACCATTATATACATAAAATAAATATCAACATTAAGCTACCTACAGTCGGTAACAGGTAACTTACCGACAGCAGATACTGGCTCATTATAAAAATCATATCATATTACCTAATTAATAATTAATAGCTTTTAATTAACCGTGTAATAATAATAATAATTAATTAACAAAAATCTCGCTTTATACAAGGTACCATAAATTGCACTGACTGTTAATTAGAACTTAATTAATTAATTAATTAATTAGGTGTTAGGGAGACGATTGATTGTTTCAGAGCCAATCGGATAATTAATATAATCATTAATTATTTGGCACATAAGTTATTATCACATGCTCCAAACCACCCGCTAATTGTAATTATAATTGTTTTTTTTTTTTTTTTTTTTGTTAATAAAATTCTTCAAACTAAAAATTTTTTCTTCCTACCAGTTCTGTAAATTTAAATTTAATAATTAAAAAAATAAATGTCTCTTGAACCCATTGATGAGTCAAGATAGTGAGTCAAGATAAACCAGCTTGGAAGATGCAAGGCAGCGTCATTGATTGATTAAAAATCCCAGGTAAAACACGGAAGTAGGAGACAACTCGTGACTCAGTGTCTTGTTTGAGTTAGTACTATCTCAACTTCTGGCATTTAGAAATAAAATATGCGAATACTATTGTAACTCTTAAATTTATACAATTGAGCTCAATACCAAGAGGTATTGTATATATTACAATAAACAAAGCTTCGAGACGAGATCAAGAGTACACGTGACTTGTTTTATAATAATAAGGTACACTCAGTAGTAAATTTTAATCAGTATTACTTTGTACCGGTACAGCGGAACCTTTTATCTTGAAATTTTCAATGAATCATCTAAAAAAAAATTAATTACCCGTGGAATTTTTCTCGACAGACTGAGTAATTTTTTAAAATATATTTTGGCTGTTAATTATAGTTTATTTTGTACATTTTAGGAAGACTATCGTTGTTACATATTTAAATATTTAATTAATAAATTCAAGTCGAAAAATACAATGTTTATGTACTAAGGCACTAAAAAGTTTCTCTCAATTTCACGAGGAAATTTTGTACTTTCATTTAAAATGAAATTAATGACACGTGAATAATATAACAAAAAATATATATGTATGACATGAAAAAAAAAAAAATTAACACTATATTATTTTTAAAAATTATCTCTATAATAGTCAACACTTAGAAAAAAATTCTAAATAACAACTCTATACTGTACAAAATATCGCGATAAAAAAAAAGTATTCAGTTTTAAAAATGTTATTAATTATTATTACGATGTGACATTATGGCCGACCAAATTTTTAATTCAATACCGCCTTTGAGTCTTATTCTTCGTAGATCGTCTCTACAAATACTATTTAAAATATCATCTAGCGTGTACTCTTCATATATTATCTGTAACAAGAAAAATAAATACTTTTATTATTTAAAAATATAAATTAAAGATGATATAGTGAATATAATCTATTAATTAGTGATTATCAATTACTAAAAAATTTTTTTTTCTCAAATCTCTTTTAAATCTATCTTCTCTTTACAGATAAGATGCTAATTCGTGTTCCAGATGCCATAAGTGCGTATAAAAATTTTTTTTTTTGGAATCGACGTAGTTTCATCCGAAATGTGCAGAAATGAAAAAAAAAAAAATTTATATGCTCTTATGACTCCCAGGACCTACCTCGGATGCCATTAGGGCATAAAATAAAAATTCTATTTTTTTTCCAAGTCCAAGAAAATTTTTAGTTTGAAAAAAAATTTTTTTTTGCATTTTTGTACATTCCATGAAAAAATACGTCGGTTCTCAAAAAAAAATTTTTTTTCGGGAATCAACTTATATTTGAATAGAACGTGCAATAATTCAAAAAAAAAATTTTTCTTTGACTTAGAAAAAAAATAGAATTTTTATTATACGCCCTTATGGTTCCCGGATACTATAAGGGCGTATAATTTGTATATGTCGTTATGGCATCTGTAACGCGATTTATTGTGTATAAACATTATGCACATGAAAATGTAACATATTGTTGTAAATTGCCGAAGGCGTTTCTTTAGAAATAAATAAATAAAATATAATTTGTGAATAAATCAATTAATGACAGAGCAAAGTCTTTAGTAGCACAAGACGCTTATAATTACCCTTTCGATAGACATATCGTCGATGCCAAGACCTTGGAGCCATTCAACGAGTTTATTGTCTGTGTTTGACGGAGTATTGTGATCTGTCACACTTATTTGAGGCACCAACACTGATGACGGTTGTGGAGATGCGGTTCCGTGTATACTCGAATTGTATCTTTAATTTACTAGCAATTAATAATAATAAAAATTAATTTATTTAACTCCCAAAATCAATTAATATCTATTACACTCAATAATCCAAATAGCAAAACTTAATAGTGATAAAAATAATATTAAAAACAATTACCCGGATTCTTGTCGTGAAAATCGTCGACTAATGTCCTCACAAATATGAGTCAGGGCACTAATTTGCGCTCTCTGTTCCTCCAGGGCATTTTGCAGCAGATTATGATAAATTTTCTGATTCTCGAGTAATTCTTGGAGCAGCTTAATGCTATCTGTCTTCAAATTACCCATTTGCTCTTGATATTCACGCCAATATTTATTATTTTCTATAGAATCGACAGTCTTGTGGGATTTCAGAGAGTTTACGGTTGACATAACAGACGTTGATCCTTCTTCGGGACCGTCTGCGCCCGCTTGAGCTCGCTCTTGATCAATTAATCCGGCGCCAAGTTCTACAAAATAAAAACAATTTAATGAATAATAGAAGGTTACACAATGGCTGAATGCTTTTTAAAATAATTCCTTGACACAGTTAACTTTGTGGTTTCTCAAAGAATTTACAGTTACACTATTCAATTATCGATCTCTCCAAGTGTTTCGGCGTGTATTTAAAATATATGAAAAATTGATGTGGGTACTCAAATAAAAGGTCTTGATGAGTGTAATGTCGGAATGAGATTGTATCTTTAAAAATGTCAGTAGTTGACAAGATACGAGGTCATTTTTTAAGTATTGACATTTCTGAAGATATAAGTTTATCCCGATGTTAGATTCATCAAGAGCTTTCATTTGAGTACCCATATGCATTTTTTATATATTTTTCACATATACATATATGTATAAAATATATAAATATATGAAAAATTGATATGGGTACTTAAATGAAAGGTCTCGGTGAGTATAACATCGGGATGAGCTTATATCTTTAAAAATGTCAATATTTTACATGATAAAATGTCATTTTTTAATTATGTATCTAGAGATAGAAAATTTTCGAATGCAGCCTAAATACTTATTATCATAAATTGACTATTGGTAAGAATAACATGAAACCTTAAAAAGGCACAGCTCCAGATCAAGACAAAATTTTGCTTATTCGCTAAAAAATATAGATTATAAGCATAATTACCAGGCGACAAAACAGTAATAGCAGTTTGAACAGCATTTCTAACAAGATTATCTAACGCAAACATCCAATGAGGTTTAATACTGTGCATTCTGAGAACATCATTAACAGCAGTTTGAAATAAATAAATAGCCAATTGTAGTTGATTAATTGTCGTAGAGTCAAATGCCAATTCTTCTTTAAGTGTCCGCAATGCTGTGGTAATTGAATCTTGATTTCGATCAGATATATAATCACGTAAGCCCCGCAGCAATAGCTCTAGATGCGGTATACTTATTACTGTCTGCGCGCCGTCTCGGTTAATATATTCCAACCAAACTTTGCAGAGAGTAGCTCCGTCTTGGGTCAACACCCTGGTGAGAGTCATTCGCCGCTGGCTGTCTTTTTTATAGAAGTAAAATCCCTCTTGCTCATCACCGACTCCTTTTTGCTCTGGCTGCCCGGTTAATTCTACTTCCGGCGACATTAATCCTCCTGATGAACTCCGTCGAGTCATAGTGCAGCTCGCGTCTTCGCTTATGTCTATTGATGGAGTGCTTCCAATTGTGCTAAAATATACAATCTTTACTTATAAACATTACATTATTTTGTTATTATATTAATCATTAAAACTAGTGATTGATAATTAATAAAAATACTAAGACAAACTACACAATTTAAGCGTTTATCACAATCAAAGGCCAGTAACCCATCTATCTAATCTTCACACTCAATTTAAGCTTTAATTATTATTTTTACTTATTTAAGCGACAAACAGTTTTAATTTTATTATTTTAATAAATAAATTATTAAATACAATTTTTTATATTAAAATATTATTTGATATCTTTTACCTACTTTTTTATTATTAAGATTTACTTATAATTTTATCGATCAATTAACATTTAGATGTTGATTGGTGATAATTAAAATTATTATAATAATTAAAAGTAGATCTTGCAAAAAAAAAGGAGGAGTAAAAGCGGTCTTACTACCACTTAAAAAAATATTTAAATAAACAACTAATTAAATTAGCAAGTTAATAAATTACTTATCACTGTACCTGGTGAAAGATAAAGAAGCAGTAGGAATACTGATGGGAGACAGAAGATGTGCTGGGCTGCGATCTTTCAATGGACTTGATTTGGTCATCACTCCGCTGTATATTGCACTTTTACCGTTGTTATAAATATTTATTAATTAATTAATCTACTTATATATATTTTCTTTTAATTATATTATAAATAACAACCGTAAATTATTTATTAATATTATTGAATTAATCTTAATTGCTAGTAGCTATTAAAAATTTTAATCTATGGAAATATTTTATTACTAGAGTATAAAATATTTATACCCTAGTAGTATTATTAAGCTATTAATTTATTGCATGCAAACCATCGCATTACCTAAGCCACATTGATGATTTAATGTCTGCTTTGCAAAAAAAAAAAAAAAAAAAAAAAAAAAAACTTACTCATATAAAAATGGATCCTCTAGAAGAACTGAGGCAGGAGCTCTAACATCAGGATTGGGTTCAAAACAACGTAATATAAAATTCTTAGCTCGCTCTGATAACTCTGACGGTATTTCCGGATGTATCTTGTAATATCCAACCTAAATAACAATAATAGTAGTGGTAGTAACAGCAGTAATGAAAGAGACTGATATTATTAAGTAAATGTAATATAAATATATAATCTAGTGAATTACTCCACACCCACGAGTTTACCTTGAATACTGCAGCCTGAGGCGATCCGAGTTCAATGAAGGGAGGCTTTCCTGTTGCCATTTCTACTACTGTACAACCTAATGACCATATATCCGCCTAAAATAATATTTTATTTAAATTTATACCTGATAGAATCTTTTAATAAATTACATATTATTTTGTATATATTTAAATTACCGGTGCACCATATCCTCGTTGTCCTTTATCGATAACTTCTGGCGCCATATACTGCAATGTACCAGTAAATGTTTCAGTACTTGGACAAAGTCCAGCTAGTCTTTTAGACATTCCAAAGTCGGATATTTTAACAACGCCACTGTACGTATTAACCAACACATTATCACCTGAAAAAATCATTATTAATAGTATATTACATACCTAGGCTAGTAAAATGAGAAAAGTCTCAGATCACACGTAATTATTGGCCGAGTCGAAGCCGAGGTTGACAAACATGTGGTCTGAGGCTTTACTTTTTACTGGCCAAGGTGTGTATACTATTTTTCTGCTCGACATAGCCGGAATGCGGCAATTTCGTTTAGCGCAGCGGATCGAAAGTTGCCAAAGGCATAACTTATATTTATGTAGGTTTTTTAATAAAAATTTTTTACCTAAAAAAATAAAACAACTAAAATATGTAAAAATCATATAAATTTATAATAACAAACAATATTTGATACAATAAAGCAAAACTTGCGAGAAATTGTAAACGTATTATTATACATTTAATTAAAATAGCATTTACAATTATGCAATTGCAAGAACTGATGTACAAATTTAAAAATGTCAATAAATATCTTTAATATAATAGAAAGTTGCCACTTTCCGGCCGGAGGGTAGAAAAATATTTTCACGTTAAGACAAAATTCCCGGCCAGACATAATATTTAATTAAATGACATTTGTAACGCGATATATATTTATCAAACAATAAAAATGATAATAAGAAAATACCTTTGATATCACGGTGAACAATCTTTTGATCGTGCAGATATTTCAATCCTTCAAGAATTTGCTTAGTGTAATACGATATTGTCGATTCGTTCTCTTTCAGTGGTCCCCATTTAGATCTTAACAAAGCAGATAAACTACCTAGACATAACAAACGTTAATTGTTTATTCAATATAATTATATTTTTTCCTACTTTATCATTTAAATAATCAGTTAATAAAAAAAAAAAAATTACCTCCAGGTACTTGTTCCATAAATATTTTAAAGAATCCGTCCTCACTAATCGAGCCCAAGTACTGTACAATATTCCGGTGCCTCAATTGACTGTGTAATTTTATTTCTTCATGCAACGGTTGTACATCTCCTAAATTTTTCTCCCTTATTTCTTTAACAGCGATCCTAACTTGGGTGTTTAAATCCCTGGCTGCGTAAACAATTCCATAAGTACCTTTGCCAAGCACTGTACGTTTCCCTTGGTCATCTAATTCATACTCATACTTGATTTGCCCATCAGTCATATAAGAATCCAAATTAGTAACCATTCCCTCTTGGTCTACCGTCATCTCCAGTACAAGATCATAGAACCTCTGTCTACAGATTTCTGAGGGAAAAAACATTTGGAAGTCGTCTGAATTTTCGTGGACGTACAAAAATAAGCACCTTTTATCACGTTTGTACAAACTGACACTGCGGATCATGTTCGCGGTGAAAAGCCAGTCGTGAACTTGCTTACAATTATTCTTCAAACAATTTAGACATATATTAACAATCTGAATAGATTTTTCTTCAGCACCCAGATTAACATTAACGTAAGACGGCATTAAAATTTTCGACGGCTCTAGAATTAGCAACGGAAAGCGGATGCAATTGCTAACATCGTTCTCGGTAGCTACGATAAAATAATCCATCCAAAAACTAAATATCTGTTCTTCTGCCGAAGACTCACTCTCTTCGTTCTTCTTTCGGAATCTATTAATCAGTGAAATATTTCCAATCGTTGACTTTAAATACCAATTGGGTGCTTTTAATTTGAACATGCATTCAGCAGCTTGCAACGCTTTTGCATAATCCTGAGCCAGGACACTTATTTCAAAGAATGTCGCGATGTCCCAGTACTCCTTCAGGCTTGACAAGCTTCCTTTTTTTCCAATTAAATTATTCAAAACCATCCCAATGTGTTGTAGCTCTTCGCTGTTGCTAAAGTCATTACCCGCAATGACTAGCAACGTCGCCAAATTAACACCCGCGTATTCGTTAGGCTGAACTTCAAAACCTTTGCGGTACCAGTGAATAGCATTTTTTAGACTTTCCTGATCGCTGTGGCGGCTTTCAACGAACCTGTTTTGAAAAAATACAAAGAAAAATACTTAAAAAACATTCTTAGCTAAATTAAAAGCAATTTTGTAACATAATTCCGCAATATTTTTCCATTTGTATGTTAGTCTTTTTTCTATAATAATTTTTAGGTAGATTTAATAGAAATCAATCTTTTGCATTGGTCTTTTTGTCGTAATATCCCTTAGCTAGTTGAGTAAAGCTCAAAAATAACGTTCGTTAAAAAATTTATATATGTGCGTATTAGGGTGTCCCAAAATATAACTTCCGTGAAGAACCTTTTAAAATTGGAATTTTGAATTCCGTGTAGCCGGATGGCGTTTTTTTTTTTTATATTAATTTCTCTCAAAATTTTGTATTATTAATGTGTATAAAGCCGATTAGCGTGTAAGTATATAAATAAATAAATAAATAAAAAATATTTATAAAATACAATTAATTAATTTGAACAAACCTGTCTTTGTAAATCCTTCCGCAGAGACAGAGCATATCAGGAACGTGATTTTCTTTTTTCTCTAGCGCTTTTTCAACAATCCTAACAGCTCGTTCGCGATCACCTTCTTTGTTTCTCCGACTTAGAGCGAAGCTGTACAGATAAGTTATCATCGGGGTGTTGATGTAGTTTTTATGATTCGGAATCGTATAAAGATCCTCGACGAGCTGTACCATAGCGTCATAGTCCTGGATCTCGCGGTATGAAATCATGATATTTAAAATAACTTCTCCAGAGAGAACATTCGGATCGTCAAGCCGCTTGCGCATATTATTTATTGCGCGCGATAATTCTGCTCCGGAGAAACTCTCGCGAGCTTTCCGCAAATCGGCGAGAAATTTTTCCTTCATATGAGCTTTCGACTGAACCTCGACATCCTGGAGGAGTTTTTTCAGCCTCAGCGTGAGATGTTGCTTTGGATCTAGGACTTCTTCCCCAGTCCGCGCAGGTTTCATGCTCATGGTGGTGACACAGGTTCCGCATTCGAGTACTCGGTAAGGAACGAATGTGTAGTTACAGCAGGACACTTTCAGACGTACAGTCGCTTCAGACTCAATGTCGTTGAAGAGCATTATGTTCTCTTTCATCCCAAAACTCTCTCGCACTCCAAGGTGATAAAAAAGAGCTGACTGCTGGTCTCTGACACTCAGGTCGACCACCACTACGTCCGCGTTGTAGAACAAATCCAAGACATTTGTCTCTCCAAAGTCGAGTTTCTCGAACTGGACCATATTGAAACTGGTGTTTACTAAAGAACATGCTTGCTTTATCTCCTCCAATGCACGCTTGCGGTCGCTGAGATTCTCCGGTTGGGTCAAGTCGATCACACAGACAACCTGGATCTTTGGTTTTGTTGATATCGTCGTATTACCTGAAACATCACTGTGTGTTCCTACGCTGTCTGTACTTGATTGTCCGTCGATTACTGCTGGGTGTGGTGATGCTACTGCAAACATTTTATTATTATTATTATT